>JAJTVC010001204.1:0-13311 GCA_022433055.1 Begonia peltatifolia | reverse complement strand
AAATTAGTTATTTTAAAAAATATAAATTAAACGTATTAATAAAAAAATTATTTGAGACTATGTAATAAAAAATATCACATAAATATCATTAAAAATATTTTGACTTATAAAAAAATTACAATTTGAAAAAAATTACAAATTAAAAAAAATTATTTTAAATTACAAAAGAAATTCAATAAAAAAAATCTCTAGTTTTCAACATCCAAATGCATAAATTATTTAAGAATTTCATCATCTCGTTGTTGATCTCTCGTCTTGACTTCACCACAATCTTTGATACAAATGAGTTCCTACACAAGTTCCGATGTAAGTCTTTCTCTTCATTCATCATAAATACGTCCACTTACACTAAAAGTAGATTCTGGTCTACAATAAAAACATGAAGTGTTAGTAGATCACATGCTATTATAGAAAGAATATGATATGTGACAGAATACCTTTTCCACCGATCTAAAATATCAAAATTCTCATCTCGAGACAATTGATAACGAGATTCAAAATAAATATTGAGTTCATTTATAGAAGAAGTATAATAATATTCAGTCTTTAATTCACTTTATATATCATCAATACTATATTATTAACTAAAACTACCTCAATCACCACTACTACTACTAGGATAACTCTCGGTATATGGAAATAGTGAATAATAACGATTAACATTAGAATATTTTATTTTATATGAAAAATATAAATTAGCAACTTCATTTGTTGTGTTATCACTAGTAATTAAAGGTTAAATACATAAATTTGTAAATATTCTATTGAGCATAAGACATACTCCTTTTAATTTAAATCTAGAATCCATAATGTATGCATAACAAAAAATAAGATGAATGTTATGCCAGTATTTTTTAAATTTTATTTCCATTTTATTAAGAATATTACTAAATTCATCTATTTGTCAATATTTTACAAAATTACATGTTAAATCTACAAAAATAGTAAAAATAATATTAGAACTGAGATAATAAATTACATAATATCGATTTGTAGTATCATAAAAAGGTTTTAAAAAATCAATAAAAATATTAGCAATATCACAACTAGATTTGTCAGATTTAATACTTTGCGTCTTCTCATTGATAAAAACACAAATAACTTGTCAATATGACCTAAGATTTTGTAACATCAAATAACTTGAATTCCACCTATTCTCTACGCCAATTTTTAATTTTCTTGGTTTAAATTGGATAGTTTTACAAAAATTTTTATATTCTCATTGTCTCGAATTAGATCCAATAATGAAAGAAATTGCAGATCTAATTAATTAATATGAGGTAAAATTATAACATACCATCTTTAACAACCAAATTTAAAATATAACACACATCTCATGTGAAAAAGAGAACTATTAGTAACTTGTAATTGTAAATAATGGTTAAATTGAGAAATAGCCATATAATTACCACTAGCATTATCAAAAATTATGTTAAAAATTTTATCTTTAATATAATATTCTTGTAATATTATCATAATAAATTTATAGACGGTGGTGCCAGAATGAGGATATTTACAATTATGAAATCCTAAATTTTTTTTATTTAATTGTTAATATTTATCAATAAAATGAGATGTTACAATTATACAACCAACAACATTACGTGTACTCTATAAATCAAAAGTAACGCAAATAGACATTAAAAGAGTATTTAAAAAAAATATAATTAATTCACTTTTCATATCCATAAGCATTTTAAAAATATCATTTCTCGTAATACTTATACGGGCACATCATATTCTTTCATAAATTTTTCGAACACTTCACTATCGGTGAATGATAAAGGCAGCTCGGATTGTGCTACAATTTGTGTTATTGCTTCTCTCATTCTATTTTGTAAATATGTGAAAATACCACTACCACTAACATTTAATTGATATTGCGTTGAATCTCGTATTTTCTCATTTAAATAACATTTTTTAAAATGTCTACCAATGATGCTAGTAGAGTTACCAGAAGTATAAGCATAATTTTTATGCACAATGTTTACATTGAGTTTTAGTTTCTATTTTGTCCGCAATTTTTAACATTTCTTAAATCAAAATGTTTTCATATATCCGAAGTTTTATATCTTCTTTTTCTAGGTGAAGTGAATACTTATGAAGATGATTGTCCTACGAAAAATGTAAGAATTCTTTCTCTAATTCTCTCTACGTCATTATTATTATCAATAATATAATTGCGATAATCCATAATAAATAAAAATAAATATAAAGTTAAATTTTTAATAATAAATTGATACCACTATCTAACAAAACCTTGTAAGTGGTGTGAATTGATCAACTGCACGTATACTGTAACGCCCCGAGAACCCACACGTTCCCGGTGCGCTTACTACGTTTACACACCATTACATACAGAAACTTGATGCGAACTCACTTAATTTAATACCACTATCATTTTCAAATCATATTCAAAATAACATTTGTAAGTATAAAAATTTTCGACTCGATTTGAAACAACTCGCGTGCCGAAGAGGGAACACATAATTACTCAATATAAAATACGTAACGGAAAAGATAATTTAAAGTAGTTTTAAGAATAAGATAACAAAACTTGAAATCCTAGGAAGAATTCCAACACACACCTCGAACTACACAAATTCGATGTCACGCGCTCACGTCCCCACTTCGGCGCCTCGCGCGCACTCTCTCGGTGCCGCGCGCGCCAACTCAACATCACCGCGTCACGCACACGCTCACAGCGCCGCGTGCCCCATGCACCCTACCTCCGTACAGCACATCCGCACGCACGCCCTCACCCGATGTCGCACGACCTTTAACACCCAGAGAAAACTCCACATTCCCGGTGAGCTACAGTACGTCTATATATACACACTATGACACACTAAAACTTGACACAACTTACTCAGTTTAATAGTACTTTCGTTTTCAAACTATCTTCAAAAGAATATTTGTGAGTATGAAAAATTTTCGACTCGATTCGAAAACAACTCGCGCCTCGAAGAGGGAACACGAAATCCTCAATATAAAAATACGCAGCAGAAAAGAAAATAATTTAAAATATTTTTAAAATAAACCGACAAGATTCAAAATCCTAGGAAGGAGTGCAACACACCCCTTGAACTACACAATTTCGGTGCCGGGCACTCACGTCCCCACTTCGACGCCCCACACATACCCTCGCGGTGCCGCATAAGCCAACTCAACATCACCGTGTCACGTGCACGTTCACAGCGCCGCGTGCCCCACGCACCCTACCTCCGTACAGCACGTCTGCACGCACGCCCTCTCCCGGCACCGCAAGACCCGTGAGCACCCGCAGGGCCGCGTGCCCCGTGCTCCTGCAATCATGTTGTACTCTCACGCTCATTCACACTTCTCAAGTACTCACTGTACACATCCCAACCTATTTCATATCCTTTCGACTCCTAACTCCTCTCTCCCGAAATTTCGGCAGAGTAACACCTAAAAATTAGCTATCCCAAAAATAAAACCCTGCACACAGTTCACTAGAAAGTTAGAAATATCTATCCATCAAACACCCAGAGATAACACTATAACCAAATCAAAATTTAAAAAAAAAAATAACAAATCCATCAACTACAAGTGAAGAAAATCCACAATACACAGAAATTTCAAGCTCATACATGTAAAATATATGCTACGTCGCCAAAATCATACGCACTCCATAAACACCTATACACTGACGCATATACAACTCATCTCATCGACTGTACATCAACACAGCAAAAGAAAAATACCCACAAACGAACCAAGCCACCACCTACCATCCCCACGGGTCGGGTCGCCCTAACAAAATCCGTCGTCCGGTACCTCGATCGCACGCCGTCAACCGTCCTAAGCCTCAGCACTAGGCTTTCGAGGCTCACCACCAATGTCCTCAGCACCTACACCATAGAACACACAACATAAGCCTAACGCTCGGTAAGTAGTATAAAATGAAAGTAAAAGCCGTCAATGCAATCCTATCACATGCAGTCTCTACACTCACACTCATTTTGTCACGTCTGTGACGCGTAGTGTAACTGCACCAGGGTAAGAAGGAGCCCAACGCCACCCTACACCCTGACACGTCGCCACCGACCCGGACTCCCCAGCAACGAGGCCCACAAGCTACACACACGCATCACCACACAGCAAACACATCAAGGTGAGGGTGTACCTCGCGCCACACTACACTCTGACACGTCGCCCCCGTCCCAGCCTTCCCAGCACGGGGCCACAATTGCCACACACACGTTTCGCGACAGTCCAGCCGGCCCACTCCTCGAGCGGAATCCGCGAGTGGTGTTGCACCGGCCCACACCCTAGTAGGATCCGCGGTACCTCTATCCACCACCCTCATTGTCAACACATTCACGCCGCGTGATGGCCCAGCCAGCCCACTCCTCGAGTGGAATCCGCGGTTGGTTACGCACCGGCCTACCCACTAGCAGGATCCGCGGTACCACTGCCACGCGTCTCACCACATACTCAAAACCATCTTCGTTCCCGTTTTAAAAAAAAAATGATGCATGTCAAACATTACGCACGCACACCACAATCAATCACATAAATCCTAAAGTTCTACGGTGTAGGCCCACCTGGGCAAAAAGCATGCATGTACTACTTACCTGGCTTCCTAAGCTCACTCGACGCACAGATTCGCCAAAAATGCCTCAACCTAAAACACGAACAACCACTCATCAATCTTTACTTCAAAACTCACCAAATAATTTAAAATGACATTCCTTAACCAAATCCATGAAATTCTAGTTAAAACGGGTCACCAATGTGGTTCGTCCAAAAACCAGCCTAAAGTTCGGACGCGCATAACTTTTGCGTCCGCCAATTGAATCGAACGATTCAAGTGGCTAAACGTCCCCTAAGTGACCTATTTTAACATACTAAGACAGATTTTAAAACGGTAAGCCGCAGCTTAGTGGAGAAACCTCGAAACCGAATCTCTCTCTTTTTATTAAATTTCATATTTTTGTCTTTCTTCAACCAAAACTTACTTAAATCTAGCTTTACGCACCAAAAACAGCCATGCCACTATTACACGTCGCAATTCTAAAAAAAACGCTCACTAATTTGACTTGGACCAAAATCTGACATAACCTTCTAACGTGCATAACTTTTGCGTCGAATATTGGAATCGAACGATTCTAGCGGCCAAACGCTCCTCTAACCATCTATTTTAACCCACTAAAACAGAATTTAAAACGATTAACCGTACCTCCATCAAAATCCCCAAAAACAGAACTGTTCTTATACGAAAAATATCCAAAATCTGAACTTCGATCCAATTTCGCCGATTTCTTCACCGAACAATCACATTTCAACCTATTAAGCACAATCTAACCCGAAATCAGAAATTTAAGCACAAAAATCCAAATTTTGGCTCAACCTTCTCCCTCGGTTTCTCTCCCTCTCACCATTCTTCTGCTGTTCACCCGCTAACACACACAATCACCCTCCTAATCCGCTCAACATTGCAGCCAAATTCACAGAAAAACAGAGGGAAGCCGAACCTTAGTCTCGGCCAAACCGGACAGGACAGCAGAGGGAGAGAAGGACTTACAAGGGGGTGGCGTTCGGCACTCGGGTGGGAGAAGGAGGACTCTAGCAAAACGTCCGGTCGTCGGCTGCAGAATTGGACGGAGACTCACTCCCTCGGTCGACGGCAGAAGGCGCTCTGGCCCTCATCCTTCGGGAGCTCGAGCAGCAGAAATCGAACGACTTCGGTTCGTCGGAATAGCAGCACTTGCTCGCAGCTCTCCCCTCACACTCGTGCTCGTCGGTCATTGATCGCAGCTCCGACTTCGGCACACGATCGCCTTTCGCTCTGGCCGTCTTCTCTCAGCGCTCGCGAGCAGAAGAGAAAACTGAGTGGCTTCTTCATGAAGCCATTCGGTTTTTCTCAAATTTTATTATTATTTTTTTTAATTTAATTTAAAATAATTGAATTCACCAAAACGCTCTCACATGTTTTAATCGTCCGCATCTTCGTTAAATTCGTGCCCTTCCGACTTTAAAATTTTCAGAAACCACCACTAAAATTAGATTCCGAGCTCTATGATTTAATTTACCCGTTAAAATATTTTTCGAAACTCCAACCGAGATTAAATTAAAAATTTCAAAAATTAGCTTTAAAATCTGAAATTTTCCAATTTATTACATTCCCCCCACCTTATAAGAATTTTGTCCCCAAAATTTACGTACCGAATAAGTTGGGGTACTGCCGCTTCATGTCTTCACGCTGCTCACAAGTAGTCTCTTCCACACTATGATTGCGCCAAAACACTTTGACCAAAGAAATCTCCTTGTTACGCAGCACTTTCACAGCTGATCCTAAGATCCTCACTGGCTTTTCCTCGTAGGACAGCGTCGGTTGGATCTCTATATCCTGTTGTGGCACTACCTGAGAGGGATTGCGCATACACTTCCTTAGCATCGAGACATGGAAAACATCATGGATGGCATCCATCGACGAAGGCAAGCTGGTACACAGTTCTCCCAATTCGCTTGACAATCGGGAATGGTCCCACAAACCGAGGGTTGAGCTTCCCCCGCTTTCCAAACCTCACCACTCCCTTGAACGGCGAGATCTTTAGAAATACCTCGTCGCCCTCATTAAACTCCAACTCCCGACTCCTTTGATCAGCATAACTCTTCTGTCGACTTTGAGCCGCTTCAATCATCTTCCGTATCACAGAAATTTTGTCGACAGTCTGTTGTAAAATCTCAGGACCT
The DNA here is from genome assembly GCA_022433055.1 of Begonia peltatifolia. Lineage (NCBI taxonomy): Eukaryota > Viridiplantae > Streptophyta > Magnoliopsida > Cucurbitales > Begoniaceae > Begonia > Begonia peltatifolia. The sequence continues at coordinate 6,591 of JAJTVC010001204.1, read as the reverse complement.
ATCAATCGGGTCTCCCCAACCTCATCCCAATACAATGACGACATGTACTTCCTTTCGTAGAGGGCATCGTACGGCGCCATACCAATGGTGGACTGGTAGCTATTATTATATGAAAACTCCACTAGCGGTAAGAACTTAGTCCAAGCCGTCTGAAACTCCAACACACAGGCCCTGAGCATATCCTCTAGAATCTGTGTAGTCCGCTCTGACTGCCCATTGGTCTGAGGATGAAAGGCCGTACTAAAATCTAATCTGGTGCCCATAGCCTTATGCAAACTCCTCCAAAACGTGGACGTGAACCTGGGGTCTCGGTCTGAAACAATCGACACCGGAATCCCATGCAGTCTGACTATCTCCTAAATATATAACTGGAAAAATTGATCCATGGCATAAGTCATCATCACAGGTAAAAAGTGAGATGACTTCGTCAATCTGTCCACAATCACCCAGATAGCATCATGGCCCTTGGCAGTCCCACCACAAAATCTATAGTGATCCGCTCCCACTTCCAATCCAGTATTGGCAATGGTTGGAGCATTCCAGACGGTCGCTGATGTTCCACCTTCACCTGTTGGCAGACAACACAGGTCTCAACATACTCAACCACTGCTCGTTTCATGTTAGGCCACCAATAGTGCTGCTTCAAATCCATGTACATCTTAGTGCTTCCAAGATGCACAGAGAAAAATATGAATGGGCCTCTGATAATATATCCCTCCTCAGCTCCTCATCCTTCGGGACGTACCACCTATCCCGAAATTTCAGAATCTTGTCCTCTGAATAGCTGAACTCAAAATCAGGTCTGACCTCCATACTCGCTTTCAGCTTGCTACACTCCGAGTCAGTCTTCTGAGTCTGCCTGATCCTATCCAGAATAGTCGGCCTCAACGACAAGGCCGAAAGAGTGGCTGCCAGATCAAAAACTACCTCCAGGCCAAAACTCTGCATCTCTGTCACCAACTCAACAGGCACTATCGAAGTCATGGCAGAAGTCGAAGCTGTCACCCTACTAAGGGCATCCGCCATCACGTTCGCCTTTCCCGGGTAGTACCTGATCTCCACATCGTAATCCTTGACCAGCTCGAGCCATCTTCTTTGTCTCAAATTCAACTTCTTCTACTTGAAAATGTACCTCAAGCTCTGATGATCTGAGTAAATCTTGCACTGCTGCCCATAAAGATAATGCCTCCAAATCTTGAGGGCAAATACAACAGCCGCCAATTCCAAATCGTAAGTGGGATAATTCTGTTCGTAATCCTTCAACTGCCTAGAAGCATAGGTAATGACTCTCCCACCTTGCATCAAAACACACCCCAAACCAATCTTGGAGGCATAACAATAAATGCAGAACTTCTCTCCTTCCACGGGCAGTGTTAGTATAGGAGCCGTAATCAACCTCTGCTTTAATGTCTGGAATTTGTCCTCACACCTGTCGGTCCATTCATACTTCGCATTCTTTCTGGTCAGCCGGGTCAAAAGAGCCAAGATCTTAGAGAACCCCTCAATGAACCTCCGATAATATCCAGCCAACCCCAGAAAACTGCGTATCTCGCTATCACTGGTCGGCCGCGGCCACTCCTTTACAGCCTGAACTTTCACCGGATCAACTGAAATACCCTCAGAGGAGATAACATGCCCCAAGAAATGAATCATGTCCAACCAAAACTCACACTTCGAGAACTTAGCGTACAACTGATGCTGACTTAGAATAGTCAATACAGTCCTCAAGTGCTCCCTGTGCTCCTCCTCACTTCGCGAATAAATCAGAATGTCGTCGATAAACACGATTACAAACTTGTCCAGGTACTCCCTGAACACTCGGTGCATCAGATCCATAAATGCTGCAGGGGCATTGGTTAACCCGAAGGACATACCCAGGAATTCAAAATGCCCATACCTCGTCCTGAAAGCCGTCTTCAATACATCCTCTTTCTTAACCTTCAACTGATGATAGCCGGACCTCATGTCGATTTTAGAAAACACTCGGGCACCCTGTAGCTGATCAAACAAATCGTTAATCCTCGGTAATGGATACCTATTCTTCACCGTCAACTTATTCAGCTCCCGATAGTCAATACACATACGTAGAGATCCGTCCTTCTTCTTGACAAATAGAACTGGCGCACCCCAAGGTGAAAAACTAGGGCGTATAAAGCCCTTATCCATCAATTCCTCCAACTGAGCCTTCAACTCCTTAAGTTCGGTAGGTGTTAACCTGTACGGGTTCTTGCATACCGGTTCGGCACCTGAGAAAACATCTATCTCAAATTCAATCTCCCTGTCAGGGGGCAACTCTGGCAAATTATCACGAAACACCTCCGGGAACTCCTGCACAACAAGAATATCCTGTAACCGAGCATCACTCTGTGACTGCGCATCCCCAACACTTGCCAAAAACCCCTGACAGCCCTTGCCCAACAACCGTGGAACCTGACGAGAAAAGATAGCAGAAATCCTGGCAAGACCTTTACTTGCTTTAAATGTGTAGCTTTCCCCACCCTGGGGCCGAAAATGAACCTCTCTAGAACTACAGTCAATCTTCGCATGATGTCTGAACAGCCAGTCCATTCCCAAGATCACCTCATAACCGCTCATATGGAGTATGACTAACTCGGCATATAACTGCTTTTTCCCCACTGTCACCATATTGCTTCGCACCACCTATTCTAAATACAAATGTTCCCCTGATGGCGAGGTCACATCATAATGTCGCTCGGCAGGACTGAACTCCAAGTTTGCCTTAACAACAAAACCCGTCGACACAACTGAGTGCGTAGTTCCCGTAGCAATCAAGGAATAAGCTGCTACATCAGAAACAAAAATATTACTTGCAATCACCGATGGCTGTGCAGCATCATTTGGCTCAAAAAGGGCAAAGACCCTCGGTGTAACTCTAGCTGACATCTTGCTCGCAACTGGGCATTTGTTGGCAAAGTGTCCCACCTCATTGCAGTTGAAGCAACGGTTCTGACGCGGCTTCTGACACTCCCTAGCCATGTGGCCCATCTTGCCACAGTTATAACACCGCACCGGGCCCACTCTGCACTCGCCCGGGTGGCTTCTCTGACACTTTGGGCACACCAAAAACTGTCGCGACCCCTGCGTCCTCTTAGTGCTCCCCTGGCTACTAGAACTGTCACTAGGCCTCTGCAGGCCTTTCTGCATGGACGCCTCCCCGCTCAACTGTGGCAGCGACTCTCTGAATGATCTCCGAGGCTGCTCCTTGGGTACCTCCCGATAACTAGGAAGCTTCGCCCAAGCCTCCTCAATGTCCAGGGCCTTCGCTACAACCTCCTCGTATGGCATGCCTCGAGTCCCCGCAATCTGCATGCCCATATAGATATCCGGCTTCAGGCCCTGCACAAACTGATGTACCTTATTCTCATCGACGCTCACCAAAAGCCTTGCAAACCGCGACAAGGCCTCAAACTGTCGTACATACTTGGCTACAGTGTTAGTCTGCCTCAACTGCGCAAACTCTACCATCTTCTGTGTTCTGACAGAATGGCTGAAATACTTCCCTAAAAACACCGACCTGAACTCCTCCCATGTCATGGTCTCCCCATCTCTCGTGACCACTACAGTATCCCACCAATGGCTTGCATCCTTGTCCAGATAGAATGCCGAACTAGAAACTTTGTCCTGCTCCTCCACCTTTGCAAAACCTATCATCCTCTCCATGCTCCGTATCCACTCCTCAGCATTGAGAGGACCCAGAAATGACCCGTCAAAAGTCGGGGGTCTAAGTCTATGCAGCCTATCACCTCCTCTGTCAGACGAACCCTGGGCGCTACACTGACCATGTTCGTCCCTGCTCATAAATCTCTCCAGCTACTGAGACTGACGGTGCACTAACTCGGTAAGCTGCTGGACGGTATCATCTATGTCGCCCACAGCTCTAGGAGGCGCCTCTTGCCGTGGTCGACCTCTACCTCTCGCCTCTCCTGACATTTTCTACCTTTAACATATACAGAGCTCACATTAGTACTACAATAAATTCAAATCTAAACACTTACAATTGGTGGAGTGCTCCCGTGCAGCGGCTGACGGTGTTAGGTAATCCTCTAAACGACGTCGACCCCGTGACTCTGATACCATATCTGTAACACCCCGAGAAAACCCCACGTTCCCGGTGCGCTACAGTACGTCTACATATACACACTATGACACACTAAAACTTGACACAACTTACTCAGTTTAATAGTACTTTCGTTTTCAAACCATCTTCAAAAGAATATTTATGAGTATGAAAAATTTTTGACTCGATTCGAAAACAACTCGCGCCCTGAAGAGGGAACACGAAATCCTCAATATAAAAATACGCAGCGGAAAAGAAAATAATTTAAAATAGTTTTAAAATAAACCGACAAGACTCGAAATCCTAGGAAGGAGTCCAACACACCCCTCGAACTACACAATTTCGGTGCTGCGCACTCACGTTCCCACTTCGAGGCCCCGCGCGTACCCTCGCGATGCCGCACGCGCCAACTCAACATCATCGCGTCACGCACATGTTCATAGCGCCGCGATCCACGCACCCTGCCTCCGTACCGCACGTGCGCACGCACACCCTCTCCCAGCGCCGCACGACCCGTGAGCACCCGCAAGACAGCGTGCCCCACTCACCTGCGATCACGCTGCACCCTCACGCTCATCCACACTTCTCAAGTACTCACTGTACACATCCCAACCTATTCCATATCCTTTCGACTCCCAACCCCTCTCTCCCGAAATTTCGGTAGAGTAACGCCTAAAAATTGGTTATCCCAAAACTAAAACCTTACACACAGTTCACCAGAAAGTTAGAAATATCTATCCATCAACCACCCAGAGATAACTCCATAACCAAATCAAAATTTAAAAAAAACAACAAATCCATCAACTACAAGTGAAGAAAATCCACAATACATAGAAATTCTAATCTCTTACATGTAAAATATATGCGTACGTCGCCAAAATCACACGCACTCTATAAACATCTATACACTGACGCATATACAACTCATCTCATCGACTGTACATCAACGCAGCAAAAACAAAATACCTGCAAACGAACCCAGCTACCACCTACCATTCCCACGGGTCGGGTCGCCCTAACAAAATTCGCAGTCCGGTGCCTCGATCGCACGCCGCCAACCATCTTAGGCCTCAGGACTAGGCTCTTGAGGCTCACCAGCAATGTCGTCAGCACCTACATTATAGAACACACAACATAAGCGTAACGCTCAGTAAGTAGTATAATATGAAAGTAAAAGTCGTCAATGCAATCCTATCACATGCAATCTCTACACTCACACTCATGTTGTCATGTCTGTGACGCGTAGTGTAACCGCACCAGGGTAAGGAGGAGCCTAACGCCACCCTACACCCTGACACGTCGCCACCGTCCCGACTCCCCAGCAACGAGGCCCACAAGCTACACACACGCATCACCACACAGCAACCACATCAGGGTGAGGGTGTATCTCGCGCCACACTACACCTTGACTCGTCGCCCCTGTCCCAGCCTCCCCAGCAAGGGGCCACAGTTGCCACACACACGTTTCGCGACAGTCCAGCAGGCCCACTCCTCGAGTGGAATCTGCGACTGGTGTTGCACCGGCCCACACACTAGTAGGATCCACGGTACCACTGCCCACCACTCTCAACGTCAATACATTCACGCCGCGTGACGGCTCAGCGTGCCCACTCCTCGAGCGAAATCCGCGATTGGTTATGCACCGGTCCACCCACTAGCAGGATCCGCGGTACCACCGCCACGCTTCTCACCACATATTCAAAACATGCTCAAAACCATTTTCGTTCCCGTTTTTAAAAAAAATGATGCATGTCAAACAATACGCACGCACACCACAATCAATCACATAAATCCTAAAGTTCTACGGTGTGGGCCCATTTGGGCAAAAAGCATGCATGCACTACTTACATGGCGTCCTAAGCTCACTCGATGCACAGTTTCGCCAAAAATACCTCAACCTAAAACACGAACAATAACTCATGAATCTTTACTTCAAAACTCACCAATATAGTTCGTCCGAAAACCAGCCTAAAATTCAGACGCGCATAACTTTTTCGTCCGTCAATTGAATCGAACGATTCAAGTGCCTAAACGTCCCCTAAGGGACCTAGTTTAACATACTAAGACGGATTTTAAAACGGTAAGCCGCAGCTAGGTGGAGAAACTCCGAAATTGAATCTACCCCTTTTTATTAAATTTCACATTTTTGTGCTTCTTTAACCAAAAGTCACTCAAATCTACCTTTACGCACCAAAAACAGCCATGCCACTATCACATGTCGCAATTCTACGAAAAACGCTCACTAATTTAACTTGGGCCAAAATCCGACATAAAATTCCGACGCGCATAACTTTTGCATCGTATATCGGAATCGAACGATTCCAACGGCCAAACGCTCCTCTAACCACCTATTTTAACCCACTAAAACAGAATTTAAAATGATTAACCGTAGCTCCATCAAAATCTCCACAAACAAAACTGTTCTTATACGAAAAATATTCGAAATCTCAACTTCGATCCAATTTTGCCGATTTCTTCACCGAACAATCACATTTCAACCTATTAAGCACAAT
>JAJTVC010001172.1:28350-50000 GCA_022433055.1 Begonia peltatifolia | reverse complement strand
TCCCATAAAATTGAGTTTCTTCTTCAGTTCTGTGGGGAGCTGTACACTCTCAATACCATTTTGAGCACATATGAAGATATTTACCTCCATAACAATGGATGATCTTCAAGATATTTACTCCTACGACATTAGCTACTGCCCTCGTTATTATGTATGCAAAAATTTCTAATGCAGATACCCTTTTTCAATCATCGTCACAACTTCGAACCTTTGAATGAACCACTCAAATGAGTTAATTTGTTTGTGTTTATGATTGGAGATGCTCTCATTTCGGCTGCTGCTACTCAAGAATTAATCTCTGTCTCTTTTCTTATTTTCAGTTCCTTGATAATAGCCATTGTCATGGCTGCATATTTAGTTTAGCGTGCACAAACTCTTTGCCAGTTCTTCATTTCACAAGAATCAGGAGTCAATAATAAGCCTGCCCTTTAGTCTCATTTTTCAGTTCTCACAGATTTATTGACAGAATGAATGTTCTACTTTCGATTGCAGTTGTTTATCTGTCATCTCTGAAGAATGACTTGAGAAACACTCCACCCAACTGGGTGGGCTCGGATCCATGCGGCAGTGGTTGGGACGGGATCGGCTGCGTCAATTCACGCGTAACCTCAATGTAAGACTTCTCGCAAATCTCATCGTGCGTTATATTCGTCGATCTTTCGTTCATTGAGGTGAATGCCTTCTTTTTCAGAACATTGTCCGCCATTGGTCTAACCGGCCACCTTACCGGGGACCTTGGCTTGTCCGAGTTACAAACTCTGTAAGTTTTAGCCAATTGGAGATCAACATGCGTGCGCAATGCCGGAACATCTTTTGTTTCGATATATCACAATCTACTTCTCCATGCAGGGATCTATCTTACAATAAAGGGTTGACAGGAACTATTCCTTCATCAATTGGACTTTTGACAAAGCTATCAGACCTGTAAAGTTCTAATTTTTTAGCAGTATAGTGTAATGCTATGTCGAAATTACAGGCCTTGGCCTTTCTTTCTCTGCTTTACAGAATTCTAGTTGGGTGTGATTTCTTTGGTGCCATACCTGATGCTATTGGATCTCTGCAAAAGCTGGTTTTTCTGTAAGAACTTTTTACTCTATAATCACTGTTTTGAATCCTATGTTACATTCAAGAAATCTCTCCATTGTTACGGGTTGCAGATCTTTGAATTCAAATCGGTTAAGCGGACGAATCCCGCCTTCCATAGGCAATCTAACCAATCTCTACTGGCTAGACCTGGCTCAGAACCAGCTTGAAGGTCCACTTCCAGTTTCAAATGGCAGCACACCAGGCCTAGATATGCTACATCATGCTAAGCACTTGTATGGGAAGACTTTAAGCTTGATTTAGCTCTTTTAATGCCCCTGTATTTGTTTCTTCAATCAATGAACATTACCGAGTTGTTCATATCTACAGCCATTTCGGAAGGAATAACCTCTCGGGTTCGATTCCGTCACATCTTTTTAGCGCAAACATGAAGCTGATACACATGTAAGCTCTAAACGTCTTGAAATGAAGCCACTTTTGGGTAGTTAATAGAGATTATTTCTCTTCTTTTGGCAGTCTTTTGGACGGCAATAACCTGATCGGAACCATCCCTCCGACTCTAGGACTCGTTACCTCCCTAAAAGTAGTGTGAGTATCTACATCATAAGTTCGATCGATTGGCTTATTGCCGAATAAATCGAAATCTCAAAGATAACTTAATATGAGTATTTTGTTCTTTCTACAGACGCCTTGATGGAAATATGTTGACTGGAACAGTGCCTTCTACCCTCAACAGTCTTACCACCCTCAGTGAGCTGTAAGTAGACAGAATATGTATCCCAATTGACACCTTTTACACTAATTTCATGCACTGTTATGCAGATTGCTGTCCAACAACCGATTAACCGGACCATTTCCCGATCTAAGCAACCTCAACGTCCTTACCACTCTGTGAGTAATCATTTTCCTGAGTAATTAGAAGTGATTCGTGATAGTAACTAAGCAGTTGTTGATTCGATGGGATATGCAGGGATTTAAGCAATAACACTTTTGACGAATCCGATATACCTCCTTGGTTTTCGACATTAAAGTCATTGACAACATTGTAAGTACCTCTTCCTGTTCGTATTTGTTGGTGGAAACTGTCAAACTGATGGAGATTTAACACTTGAAAGAGATTTTGAAGCCATTCCTAGCTACCAGTTCATGGGTCTTGACTGTTTATTCTCTGATAGGATGATGCAAAATACGGGACTCCGAGGCCAACTTCCTTCGGCTTTACTCGGCCTTCCTAATTTGCAGACTGTGTGAGTATCAGCTTCATCATAAACCATTCTTTTTTCGAGAAATTCAGATCGAGTCATATATTTCAACCTTCTTCAAACACTCATGTTTTATGGGATTCTGTGGAGACAGAGTATTCAGCAACAACAACGTTAATGGTACCTTAATTCTTGGCCCCACCTTCAGCAACCAACTGCAACTTATCGATCTGCGTGGCAACCGGATAACCGAGGTTGACGATCGAGGCTACAGATCTTCGTTGATGTAACTCTTCAAATTTGAAGAAAACAACTGTTAATTACCATTTTTGTCTGTCATCTAATCTGGGTTTTTTTTTTTCTTTGACAGACTTGTTGGTAATCCAGTTTGTCTGGAAGATAGTTCAAAGTATTCTTACTGCTCCATTCCAACCGACAACTCTTCGAGATATTCGACGCCAATGAGTAACTGCTCGCCGTCTCCATGCAGCTGGAATGAGATTTCGAGCCCCAACTGTATATGTGCACACCCTTTTTCGGGCACTCTTGTCTTCAGAGCTCCTTCCTTTTCAAACTTGCAGAATTCAATCCCATTTGCCGATCTTCATGATTACTTAATGGCATCTTTTCGATCCACCGACCTTCCTGTGAATTCTGTTTCTCTGTCCCATCCAGCCTTTGACGAGGCCAAGTACCTTAATATACACTTAGAAGTCTTTCCGGCCGACTACGATCGTTTCAACCGGACTGGAATTTCAAACATTGGTTTTGTTCTTAGCAACCAGACTTTCAACCCTCCATATTATTATGGACCTTTCTATTTTATGGCAGAACCTTATCAGTACTTTGGAGGTACTTTTAGTTTCTATGTCGTTTGTTTTAGGCTTATGAAGTTTAACCAATCAAACTCTGTGTTATCTAGAAACAGATGAATCAAGAAAATCATCCTTGTTTAACATTGGTGTCATAATTGGAGTAGCTGTTGGTGGGTCTCTCCTGTTACTACTTTTAGTCATGGCAGCGGCCTGTGCCATTCGCCAAAAGAAAAGAGCAACCAGAGCTGCCGGACAGAAGAATCCTTTTGGTAAGATAGTATGACATGATTGTTTGCCGGGTAAAGTATACTTTATAGCCTAGTCGTTTGGGGTCATTTTCTAATCTTTCCGAGAATTTCCTACCCGGTTTCGAACTATGTCGATCTCCTCTAGAATGATTTCAAACTCCATCAATTGTCAGCTAAAATGTCTAATTAATTGAAATGTGGATACACTTGACCTATCTAACACGGTGACACTGCAGCGGAGTGGGATTCGACGAAGAGAAGTGGCAATGTACCGCAGTTAAAGGGTGCAAGATGGTTCTCTTTCGAGGAGCTGAAGAAGAGCACAGATAATTTTTCGGAAACAAACGAAATCGGAGCTGGGGGCTATGGGAAGGTTTGTTTATGTTTCCCCTCACTAGACATAAACTTGGTATTTCAATGATAATTTCAAGGGTGAGCGCAACGAGTTTTGTGCAGGTTTACCGGGGAATTCTACCGAAAGGGGAGGCGATTGCCATCAAAAGAGCTAAAAAGGGATCTATGCAGGGGGGGCTTGAGTTCAAAACTGAAATTGAGCTTCTGTCCAGGGTTCATCACAGAAATCTTGTCTCTCTCTTGGGTTTTTGTTTTGAGCAAGGTGAACAGATGCTGGTCTATGAGTATGTTCCAAATGGTAATTTGAGGGATACTCTATCAGGTACATCTATTTGGACTTTGGCAATCAATACAACTACTCAATTTTCTCCACTGTGATGAGATATCTAGTGTGTGTACAACAGGGAAGACAGGAATAAGGTTGGAATGGATGAGGAGGCACAAAATAGCATTGGGTGCAGCCAGAGGCGTGTCGTATCTACATGAACTTGCGAACCCACCGATCATACACCGGGACATTAAATCAAACAACATTTTGTTGGATGACAAACTTAATGCAAAAGTAGCTGATTTTGGACTCTCCAAGCTTATGCCCGATTGCGACGTCAACCATGTCACGACACAAGTTAAAGGAACAATGGTTGGTGTATAAACTGCTTCGGATCATTTAGTGAGATGAGCAACAAAAACCAGATGAGTGAGTCACGACATGAAAGGGTGAACGATCAGATCCTTGGAGGATCCGACCATCTGATTCTGAATATATCGCGTGTCTCCTATTAGGGTAGGCTCGGTCTAGTTTGGTCTGTTTTTAGAGCCGAACTAAACTGAACTGCGAAGTAGCGGTTCACATGGTTCAGAACCAGAATTAGACCGATTTTCTGGGATTTGGGTTAAATTTTTTGACCCACGGTCTGTTTCGATTTTCACGGTTTTTAACACCAAAAACCGCGGACAGTTGTTCCTCCGCATTTAGAACCGGTTGTGGTTTCTGTAGTGGTAAGAACTGGACAGAACATGGACCGAATCGCCAGTTCCATTTCGAACCATGGTTTTGGTTCGGCTTCAGCCACCCTACCCGGAGGGGATGACTTAATTGGATGGTCAGATTGTTCCCTATTTATGTCGTGACAAATGAACCTTTCTTCATTGAACATAGCATTGAGGGTGATTTTGTGTTTTCTTGGTGTATAGGGATACTTGGATCCAGAATACTACATGACGCAACAACTGACCGAGAAGAGCGATGTGTATGGTTTTGGGGTGCTTATGTTAGAGTCGATAACTGCAAGAAAGCCGATAGAACGAGGAAAGTACATCGTGAGGGAGGTTCAAAATGCGATGGATAAAACAAAACCTCTTTATAACCTCGAAGAAATTCTCGATCTGACCATCGCTTCATCAGCATTGCAAGGTTTGGAGAAGTTTGTGGATCTAGCCTTGAGATGTGTTGAAGAAACAGGAGCTAACAGGCCAACAATGGGAGAAGTGGTGAAAGAGATAGAGAATATCATGGTGATTGCTGGTTTGAATCCAAATGCAGAATCTGCTTCAACTTCTACAAGTTATGAGGAGGTGGGTACCAGGTCGGGTTGTCATCCCTACACCAACCGTGAATACGGCTTTACCGGTGGATCTCCACGCGTCCAAGAGTAGACAACAAATGACAACGACTTCTCACGTTCGAATGGGGCCGGTTTTATATTTAGCAGGGCAATTTGGTTGTGGTTGTGTCATACTTGTTCTTTGTTATACAGAGTTCCCCAAATCAAAAGCTTGAATTGGAGTCATAAGATTGCCAATAGTTAAAAAAAACCCCTCTCATTTCTCAATACTATTGTTGTTGTCATCGTGATTACTAGTCTTTCTATCAAAAGCACGATATCGTGCGTCAAAGTCTGAACAGTTTTATCACCGAGTTTTACTCAAAAATGTGCTACGAGGACAGATTGTCACGAATATAACCAACACTCGAAAGTGAATTTTGAGTAGGATCTTCTCCCGGAAATTGAAGTGGAGTGGGAAATTAGAGTTTCCTTGCTTCATGCTTACTCAAGTGGGACGCCTAAAAAACATGTTCTTGCTAGATAAGATGTTTTCTTAGTAGATAACTTGAATTTACAGCATTTGAGGAGAAGCCTCCCAGATATAGAGATGATGGTTGATGAAAAGAAAGCACGACTAACAGAAGAAGGTAATTCAGTTACGGGACGACTGCGCGAGCTTCCGAAGGTTTTCGATGATCATAACGAGTTTCGTGTTGAATCGATTGACGAAGCACTTTGGCAGCCATCCTGCTGGATCCAGCTGCAACAAAACACTTGCATTTATCAGTTCAATCTGCTCAAATTGAGTAATCAATCGCATAGGGCTCAATCTACGGACTTCAAAATCACCTGTACAACGTAGGTTACTAAGCAGGAATCATGGTGGAGCTTCTCGACCACCCATCCCGATTGAACCAACAGCCCTCTGATGGCGTTGTTTTGCTTCGGCAGCAGCCCGTCCGCCATCTCCTTCGGCAGCGACGCCACTGCCACCACCTTCCATTACTCAAAATCATCAGTTTTGAATTTGCAGACTTGTATAAAATCTGTGTTTTGACTGAAACTTTATGTTAAAGACAGTAGATTGTCGTTGTGATTGATTATTCTACCTACCATGGTGCCGTCTTCCATGGTTTCTCGCCGCTCGTAAACGATAAACTCTCTGTTTCTAAACAGAGGCTTCGAGTTTTCTCCATATCTCAAATGGGCGATGCTCAGATTCTCCTCTACGTCTTTTATATACCTTGCTTCAACCAGATCGGAGTCCCATTGCTGTTTCATTTTATCAAATTTAATCCAATTAAATGCAGAAAAATAGAGAAGGAAGCTTAATGACGATGAATCAGTAAGCTTCGAGTTGACCTTGGCGGCATCAATGGCGTTGGCTACAGTTATGAATTTCTCCGGGGAAACTGAGCGGAGCGGCCACCGGCTACGGAAGGTATAAAGCGACCCAGATCGGCGTTTTGATATTTCGACGCCATTTTCGAACGCGAGAACCTTCCAGACGTCGCTAGTGTTGATACTCCCGTTTCCGGGGCGAGAGGAATCGGAGGCTGAGAGTAATTCCTGTATGCAACTCTCGCTGGCAAAGTGGACGTATCTTCTCAGAGAGTCTTCGCTGATCGACCTGGTCGAATCAATAGAATCAATTCGATGAGTTTGGAATCAAAAGGGAAGAGACAGATCAATAATGGTAGCTGACTCACCATGATCGGTTACAGAGAGCTGGATTAGTCATCTGCAATGGCGGCAAACAGTGATCTCCAAGTTTCTCTTTTATCAACCAAAGAAGGGAGAGAGAGAGAGAGAGTATGATGATGGAAGACGAAGAGTAGAATAATTGGGAAGTGGGTTAAGGCGATCGATGCACATGGAATGCCAGGAGAAGCCCCCGCCATGATCGTTGATCAGACCTCTCTCTCTCTCTCTCTCTCTCTCTCTCTCTCTCTCTCTCCCCTCTGTTGGGTTTTTTATTATATAATATATCTCTTCGAGCAGATGCTGTGATGAACAATTTACGGCATAACCCACTGAGAATGCTAAAAATAGAAGCTTTTTTTTTACAAGAACTTGAGCAGTCTCTGTCTTCCGGAAAAGATTGATTCTTTCCTCCTCAGAAAGCATGAGGATTGAAGGGTAAGGAATAGAATGCACATGCAGTGTTGTTTCTAGAGATAAGAATGGAGATTTGACTGAAATAAGGATCGATTAGCTAAGGTTGTTTGGTTAAGAGGGAACAAAAGAGTTTTAAGAAACAAGTTGTCCATCCAAACACCTCATCAGCTGTTCTTTTGGCCCCCCAATCACATGCCAACGCAAACTTCTGATCTTGGCTCCTTGCTTCGCTGTTAGCTCCCCCCACCTTCTCTCAAAAGCTTCTTTTCGTTTTCTTTCACTTGGATGCCACTTCATCTTCCCCAATCATTGGATCACACCCAATCAAAGCCGAACCAGAACCCCCCTTTTCATCGGAACCGTAGTTTTGGTCTCAGTTGCGCCTGATAAAAAGTGAGAGGGTTGGGTCCACTTGAGTTGCTCGATCAAACACTGAACATTTGATTAGTTTTCTTCACTGAAGTAAAGTGTCACAGTCGAAACATAAAACAGAGTAAAAGCTATTGAGTAATGAAGCTCAATGTTCAGTTTTTGCCAGCTAAAACTAAATGATTTATTCAAATCATTCACTAATTGACATGATCATTTAAAACAAAAACCCAAAATCTAGCCATCGTTCGTGATCTCTGAAAATCGGCCAGGCCTCGTAGATTATAGGAACCTTCTGTTTCTGAGACTCTCCACTGTCTCTCTAACAGCATCTTCAATCGGAGTAAAAGAAAATCCGAGATTAATTAATCTTTTGGCAGCCTCTTCGCATAGCATTAGTCCCTGTTGGGTATCGCCTTTAAAACTGTAACGAGATTGAAACGACCAACTTTCAGCATTCGGAAATAGTAATTCTAGGATTAGCTTATTTGAAAAACAGTAATACAAAGCAGATTCCCACTAAAACAACATGTGCTGATAAAAGGATTAGCTCATAGTTAACTCCAACCATTGATATAACTCAGCATTGGAAAACTCTGAATTGCGAAATAGCTAAAACAAACAACAAATACACAATCGAGAAGAATATTTTTCAAAGATCGTACTAAAAAAAGTAACTTGGTTTTCATAAACAGTTTTCTGTAACACTTGATCATCATTCGCTGATTTTCTAAATCTAAATTTACATTTCAGCAATTTACTGTTTTGTGTTTGTCAACAAACTTTAATCAAGCAGACCCTTGATCTCCATCGCTCTAATTGTAGTTAAAAGCGTATAGGAAGATTCAGTGTTTTGAAGAACAGAGAAACCAAGAACAGGAAGTTGAGTCATTTCTCTGCTCAATTCTAAGTATTAATAACAGGCAATTAATGACTGACTTGTTAATTTCAGATGAAAAATTAAGATTTAAGAGTTAAGAATAGAGGAGAAAGGATTCAGACCTGTGAACAGGAAACTCAGGAAAGAGCTTGGAGACTATGTCAGCAAAATGGGAGAACTGATAAATGCCGTTGGTGCAAAGATATCTACCGGAAGCAGAAGGAGTTTGGAACAACAAAACCTGGGCTTTGGCTACATCTTTGACATGAACAGCCCCCAACCAGTGATATTCTTGACTATCTTTCGAGCCCTGCAGCAAGTTCTTCAACACGGCACAACTCGCATTCAATCCCGGCTGCAAGAGTGGGCCAAGACAGGTCGATGGAAGGATCGAGACCACATCCAGTTTATGCTTCTCTGCATATTCCCACGCTGCCTTTTCTGCCAGGGTCTTTGACACTGGATACCATTTCTGTAGATCACCCAAAACAAACCACGAAAGAAAGTACAACGACCGGAGGAAAATATGTATCTTTTTATAATCTTTAGACGAAGAAAAAAAAGACATTTTTTTCTTCAACTCGAGAAGCCATGATTACTTGTAACAAAAATGTGTTGTCTTCGTAACTTATTTGGAACTAGCTCTCAGTATCAAGAAAAGTAGAGATTTTTCCCAACTTTTTCATGTCCCAGCACTTGGGATACCTTAAAATCTTCAGTCTCGTTCCGACTGGAAAGGCAGATGCATTCGTTTAAGTGTAGGTCTAGAGATAATCTCTATAAGAACGTGGGTAATCGAGGGTTAACTAGAGAAAGAAGGTCCATCGAGAATGAAGCTTATCAAACAGCTGATAAGCTTCATACTCCTTGGCCTATGATCTGAGCAAGAAATTACCTGACGAGATTCGCAATAATTGAGGTCGGTCCAGGAAGTCTCATCGAAAGGTATATGAGATGGCCATGAGGGATTGGGAACCAGAGCCGAGATAGAGGAGGTCAAAACCACGCGCCGAACCCCGACTCGCCTGGCTGCGTCGAGCACATTTAGGGTTCCTTGAACCGCAGGAATCACAAGCTCAGTATGAGGATTCTTAGGCTCCTCGAGCGTGCAGGGTGAGGCGACGTGAAAGACCCCTACGCAGCCGTCCACCGCTCTAACAAACGCGCCGGCGTCCAGTAAATCGGCCTGAAACACAGTCAGTTTGGCGGCGGAGTAGACAGAATCTCTGAGAGTGAAAAGATGCGAAGAGTCTGAACCAGGGAAGATGGTGGCGTGAATGTTGGCGTAGCCGTCTTCCAAAAGCGTTCTAACAATCCATGACCCGATAAAGCCGTTGGCACCGGTGACGCAAACTGCCTCCTCTTTCTCGTAGTTGATCGCCATTGTTGATTCCGCCACTTCACTGTGGGAGTCAAAAATTGAGTCCCTCCTGCAAACTAGTCAGAATTTACGGAGATAAAAACTGGCAATGGATGGGGAAAACGAGTTCAGTTTGATGATAGAAAAAATCCTGGTTGTGTTTATCCTCCGCGATCTCCTCTCACATTTCGAAATTCTCTCGGCTCTAGCTTACTTAAACGTGAATTTATCATCTTTATCGCCATCCAACTTCTTCCGGTTCATCATGGATTATCCATGTTCTTCGCTTTGGCCATAGTAAAAATATTATTATTATTATTCCTGTAAAATTCAATCAACAGCTTGTCATTTTGGGTTTCTGTTTTCTTTGAGAAATCTAATCTCAACCTTCGATGTATTATCGATTTGATTATTGTCGTATTTCGAATTTATACGGTGATTTCTACCTCGAATTTAAATTTTAGTGATCCGTCAATAAATCGACAGTGTTTTACGTTAGTTTAAAACAATTGATTGAAAAAACATGAGCAGGAATATGGATTGGCAGAGCGTATGGTCAGGACGTCGCCATGTTTGAGCAACATAGTATTTATTTGGACCTAAGCCCAGAGTTCAACCTCAAAATATACGGGCATTAAGCCATTGCCAGACGAAGGCGACGAATCCTATCTCGACCCATCTCGCCTGCCACTCTTTCCCATTCACTCCTCGCCACAAATACTCCATACCCAGTTGCCGGGTTCGGGTCATCGCACCGTATCTGGCGAGAAAGTTTGTGGCTTTATTGGTCTGACATCTACGAAGGTATGCAACAGCAACGCAACAAATACAAAAGCTTTGAAGTGAAGGTGAAGTTCGGGAGAGAATCAGATTTGAACTGGACTGTTGCGAGTATTTGGAGCTGTTGGAATGGAGGTGAAGAGAGAAGGAAAACGAAGATTGATATGAATGGAGGAGGAAGTGAGCCCATGAAGTTTGTTACTACTCCCTCGTTTTCATCCTTAGCATTTACAGCAGGCTACTGCTTCTCTTCCGACTATCTTTCTTCACCTCTTTCCTGCAAGAAGAGGAAGAACAGAAATCTTTTTATAGTCTCAGCGGGAAGGAAGCAGTCTCGTTCTCCCTCTTCATCCCCCGAGGTTCTAATTCTTCTCCATTTTTTCCTTCTCAGTTTCATTACCAATTTTGCATTGTTATCGGAAGGAAATTTGATGAAATTGATGCTGTCCAAGAGCACGTTTTCTGCTGAGATCAGTACTGTATTTTTTTTTTTTTTTTAAATTATTTCTGTTCAAATTCATGTTGTTGTATGTTGGTTGGGAAATTTTGAGTTCCTATTTTCTCAGTCTTTCCACACATTATCATATTTGACTCCATTCTGTGACTAATGTAGGAAAGTTGATCGCTGTTGATGGTAATTCATTTTCTGTTCTTGTTCAAAGGGCTGCTAATTGAGTATTCTATATCTATACATTTTTGATATGCCTGCATGGATTTCAAATGAGTAAATTATCACTCATCATCTGACCTTCCATTCCAATTAGAGTTCCACTTTTCCTTTTCTTCTCAATCTTTGATTGTTGCAAATACCTTGGATATTGCTTCTTTCTATTTTTTTTTATTTGTTTTTTTATTTGTTTTCCTTAAGTTTTTTTCCCAATTTATCAGTCTGGTAACTTAGTTCCTTAACTTCATTTCTTTAGGCAGCACAATGCCACATAGCCTGGTCTTGATTGATACACAAATCAGCGCAACGATAAATACTTTTTTCTAAGTTTTGACGTCTTCTTCTAACTTCTATCCTGCGTCAGCTTCTTTTTTAACGCGTATTTTTTGCACTTCTTTGTCTGATTTTTGCATGTCTGTGATTTGGCAGAGAATCAGTCGTTTTGTTCCAGAATTTCATTTGACTGTTGTAAACTTTTTAAACTCTTGCAATAACCATATTTTCATTATCTTCTTAGCGAATTTTGAAGGTGGTTCGTTTTGGGGGAGTTATTCAAAATTCAGGTCTCCTATTTTTTGAAGAGTTACCTAAAGTTATTTTATGGGAAAGAAGCATTCCCAACTGTGGAGTAGAAAACTTTGCCTCAGATATGTGAAATACTTGCAAGTACATTAAATTATCTTAGAAGAGTATGTGAGGATCCCTCAAGGAGGCAGTACTATTTAATTAAGCACTCCAAAAATTTGCCTAGAAGTATATCAAATTATCTTGCAAAAGTCTCTGGATCCCTAAAGGAGGCAGAACTAAGTAGTATTGACTGTCCTGGTGATTGTCTTCCTTAATCATCCCATGTTGTGTTGGTAAATTTAGAGAAGTTGTTAATGCTGTCCAATTTATATGGCTTTTGTTTATCTTTCTCATACAGGATTCGGACCCTGCTCCTCCCAGAATTACGGCAAATGTCAAGCAGAATTTGCAGTTTTTAAGATTGTGGAAGGTTTGTCGATTTATTTGAACAACTAAAAAATGGCAGTTAGAACATACTCATCTTGCAATGACTTGTAGGAATTCCAAAAAAGAAAGTCAAGCACACCAAAGCCTGCTACCAGTTACCGAAGAAAGAAGGTGGAGAAAGAAGACCTTCCCGAAGATACAGAGCTTTATCAAGACCCTACTTTGACCCTTTACTAGTAATTTTCTCAATATCTATCTTCTGCTTTCTGTATTTTAGCCATTCATTACTAAAGCTTTAATGCCACCTACTCTCTTGACAGTACACACCAGGGGATTGACAATGCAGTTCCTGTCTTACTTGTTGATGGATACAATGTATGTGGCTATTGGCCAAAATTGAAGAAACATTTTTTGGGCGGGAGCCTTGCTGTTGCCCGCCAAAAGCTTATTGACGAGCTTATAAACTTCAGTGCACTTAGAGGTCTGTAGTCTTTTCTTTCCAAGTATCTGGCTTTCTTTTCCTAGTACTTGCTGTTTAATACGTCATACATGCATTATGTTAGTTCGATCGAAAATTTCAAGATTTTCATTGATATAAAATAGAGTTTATCGTGTTAATATGAAACTATTGTAGCTATCTAGATGACAAATTACCAAATCCAAAATGTTTTAAGCTGGTGGGTTGAAGATAATTTAATCATTTATACTTTCTTAACATTCTCACTCACATGTAAGTCAATTTTTTTTATTGATCTTTACATATGAGTTTTTTTTAATGAGATTAATTTTTGACTTTGTCGAGATTCGTACTTGTGACCTCTAGTTCTGATACCATGATAAGTTACCAACATTCTCAAAAGTTTAAGCTGGCAGGTTGAAAATAATTTAATCATTTATATTTTCTTATTACTAGGAAATTTCTAACCTAAGAAATACAATTCATGTATTTATAATGTGAAACAAATTACAGCAGCTATACAAAAAGGATTGTATATTTACGTTAAACTTGACATGGTCACTGTATTAAGGAAAGATTATTTTTGTAGTAGAAAACTTAGAATGGCTGTGAAAAGTATGCAAACCTTTTATGGTTGAATATTTAATATCTTTTGTGCACATCATTTCCATGAAATTTGGGGTTACTTTCTAATAGGAGTGGGCACGGTCCGGGTCGGTCTAGTCCCGAGCCTGGACTAAGCTTTCGGGAAAAAATTTCTGAGGACCGAAACCAACCTTGTGAGGGACCAGGACTGGGACCGGACCGGATCGAAAATTTTGGTCCGATCCCGATTCCTCTCACCTCATTTTTTTTTTTTTGAACTTTTTTTTTTTCAACTGCATCTATCCAAAATTCTGAAAATCTACCCTAAAATTACAATGAAATATAAGGAAAAATTAAAGAAATTCCTCTCAAATCAGAGAGATTAGATGATTTTATAAAAATACCAAATTTATGCACTTCAACTCTACACAAAATTCTTCTAATCAAACTCACGATTAGAAATACGCCTTTCAAAATAGAGCAACATCAAAGGACAAAACTTATTGAACCATTCACTAAAACTTAGATTCAAACACTTGTCTTCTTCCTTTCCAGCAATTAGAAAATTCGGATGAACCCCAACTATAGCTAGAAATTTGGAGAAACTCCTTAAAGCAGAAAAAAAATCAGAAGAGATGAAACCGAGAGAGAGAACAGTTTGGAACCGGATCACCCATCTCTGAAGTCCAAATCGCTAATGCTCAATTTGTTCAGATCCTTGTGCCAACACGAGAATCGATCAACAACCTAAGCTAAACATCACAAAACAGCAACAAAATCAAATTCCTAAGGTAAACAAAATCAGAACCAAAGACACCACACATTAAGTCCAAATATTATAGCAAAAACATAGTAGATCTTTCTAAAAATTAAACAACAAAACACTCAAGCAGAAAAGACAAAAAATCCCAAATTTTGGCTTAAACAATCAGAAATCTCTACGAACAAGAATGTGAGATCAAAATCTTACTAGGAACACAGATCGAAGCTCAGAGAAGCAGATCTGGATGATTCGGACCGTCAGATGAAAATCATAAAGACCCTAAAATTGACATACCGAAGCTCTCTCAAAGATAAGAGAAAGAGATGAAGGAAAAAGCGATTAATGGAGATTGACAGCCTGTAGGCGAGCAAGCGAGCAGTCATCGGGAGTCGGGGGAACGTCGAACCGAGAGACGCCGAGTCAAAAGTCGCAAACGCAAATCGCAAGTCGGGGTTAGGGTTCGGGACCTGAGGTGTTCGGGATTTTGGAAGTGGAAGAGAACTGAGGGAAGAGTTTTTAATTTTTACTTTTTTTTTTAACATTCAGTCTGGTACAGTATTTTCTAGAAATTTGGCTGTCCACCGATGACCGGACCAAAATCGGTGGGAAATTTGGTTGTGGACCGAGGATCAGACCGTGGTCCTGTGATGTGGGATCAAAATCGGCGGTTCGGTCTGATTCTCGGTTCACAGTCCAGTCCTGCCCACCCTTACTTTCTAACAAGGCTAAGAAATTTGGCAATATATTTTCATTAATGTCATCTCTGAGCTTATAGAATTCATGTATTTATTGTTGAAAATTGAACATTAGTCCAGAAAAAAAAATATACAAAAAACAGGGACACCGAGATTTACGTGTAAAATTATTTAAAAAAAAATCATTGGCAATTAAGCAATTCACTATAATCAAAATCAAAGTACAATGCATTCTTGAATTTTGTGAATAAAGTATCAATATATAAAGAAACACAAAAATATCCAACCCGGTCACAATGAACTCAAACATTTATGATATAAGACAGATTAATATTGTTAAATATACCATGGAAATGCTTTGATATGAGAAAGAGAGATTTTAGACTAGAAGAAAGAACATTGAAGGAAAAAATCCAGACAATGAGTAATCATTTTTAAGTTGGAAATGCCTATCTTGTTTGGCGAAAATCTAGACAATTGGGTTTTTCAAATCGAGCTCAATTTTCACTTCAACCAGCTTTCTGCTGATGGACAAACGAAAGCGGTGGGTGTTTGTATGGAAGGGGAAGCTTTGGCTTGGTTCCAATGAGAAGAACACCGACAACTGATTGTATCCTGGTCGCTTTTCAAAGTTGAGAGAAGTGTTACGGAGTGAAGTGCGGCTAAGAACCATAACATAAATGATCTCTCCCCACAAAAAAAAAAAATGCAGGGTTCGAATGCTCCCATGGTGAAATTATTGGGGATTGAACCCTGCTGCAGGGGATATGAGACCCATGATGAAAGACGTTTTTTATGTTATGATTCCCCGTCACACTTCACATAGGGACACTTCACTTAGCATTCTCGTTGGTCAAAGCCCTCCACCAATCAGAACTCTTGACCGAAGAGCCATAACATGGTTGAGTCCCTTACGCTCAACAACAAGGTTGAATTCTCAATAATTTCACCATAAGATAATTTAAATATAACATTTCTTCTTTGTAGAGAGAGATTCTTTAACCAAGTGTTTCATGACACCCACCCATGTTATGGTTACTCAGTTGAGGATTCTGACTAGAAAGATGACCAAATAAAGTGTGACGGAAAACCATAACACTTATGTACATGTACTTTCATATTCACGAAACACTACACTCTACGTAATACTTCACTAATACATGAACTTTATTAAAAGTCACAAATCAAGAGCACATTAACTAAAAAACACATTCTTTAAATTAAATTTATTTTTAACAATTACAACAGCTGTAACGTACTATACAAGAAAGGATTTTATATTTACATTGCAAGTAATATTGTTACAATTAACATGTCTGATTCTATATTTCCTGAAATAATTATAGAGGTGAAAGTGGTAGCTGTATTTGATGCCATGCTTTCTGGACTCCCTACACATAAGGAAACCTTCGCTGGGTATTTCATACGAACTTTAACTATCGATACTCCTTATCCTTTATTTATTTTTTGGCTAGCCCTTTATAGTATATGCTGTTTTTGTAGTTTTGGAAAGAGAACAAGGGAAATTAATGTCTTTCTTAATAATTTACAAAATTGTGGTGGCAGTTTGGAGAAATTTCTCTTTTATGTTGCCAAACAACCTTGATCACCTTTAGAGAATAGCTTGAATGAGTTGTTTGTTAGAACCTTCTCTTATTTTTATCTATTTTCCTGCTTTGTTATGAAAACATGGTGTTGTTTTATTATATTATACAAACCAACTGTTATATCGAACTATATTCAGTTATTTAGTTTGACTGGTTACTCTCAATGAAGTGAGGGTAATCCAAATAAACTGATGATAAAAGAGTAAGTACTCTAGCAAAAGTTTGCATTTTTTTAATTGATCAACTGTATTTTGGTGAGGGAATCTACCTCCATTACTCAACGATTTACTGGAATAATAATTAGTTATACAAAAACTTCATGCATTTGTAGCTGACCTGTTGTTTTTTTCTTCCAATTTTAGTCTTTCATAGAGGTACTATATTAGTCAATGTTAAAGTAAATGATTAATATCTAACCCCTTGTCCTAGTTTGTGCTGGCCAGCGATTACTGTAATATTTAGCACTTTAATTATAAATATTTATCATATTTGATGCTTGACTTTTATACAGAGAAGTTGAAGTGCTGCAGAAAAACAATTTTTTGAAGCAAATATATACTAATGTGGGATTTTGACATTTATGAATAATATATATACACGCTCCTTGTGATATCGTGATACTAATGCATTTATATTCCATCCATGTTTGTTGCATGTACTAAATCTTGATGTCCACATTCTCAACATATGTATTTTGTGCATGTGTGAAATCCAAAAAAATTCTTTCGATTGATGAATAAATAGTATTGATGACTACGTTATGTATAATGCCTTAAGATTATTGCTAATTGTCTACTATTAAAGTAATTTATTGGTAAAAGTTCCTGCTCTGGAATTTATATATTGACTTGATTTTGATCAAGACCCTTTTTTTCTAATAATTATTTGCAATGTGGCTACGATAATTATTACCTCACCCCGTCGCCTATTGTCTACTATTTTAAGTATTTGAACAGTAAAAATTCATGTTGCAGAATTGATATAATTTACTCAGGTGAGACATGTGCTGATACGTGGATCGAAAAAGAGGTAGAAAGCAAATAGAATTTTCACAGATACCTTTGTATGTAGGAATTTCAGTAATCAGCGGCTTGGTAATGTTGAAAAAATATTTTTACTTGTGACTATTTTCTTTTTCAAGTATTTTTAACATGTTCCTTCAACCACGAAGGTTAAAATTTATGATCTTGCAAAGCTCAGCTCATTTGGCTTATCAAATGATTGAACAACCCAAAACAATTTACTTGTGATATTTAGTTGACATTCATAAAAAATATTTAATGAATTATGAGTTCATACTTAGAATGGAGAAAATCAGCAACTTTGTGGTGAAATTGAATATCCAAGAGCTTCAAATTTATTATTTAAGGAACCATTTATAAAACATTTTTTTGTCTTTTTCCTTTTTTGTTGTATAATGTTATAGTTTGTGACTGTGATGTCTTCGCTATTTGGCAGGTTGTTGCCCTGAGGGAAGATGGATGCCCCAAAGTTTGGGTTGTAACATCTGATCATAGTCAGCAGCATGCAGCTTATGGAGCTGTATGATCTCCTAATTGTTTGGGTGTGATTATGTATAGCATGAAAAATCATTTTTTGTTGTCAATGTGTACTCGGATGGATAAATATAATTATGTCTCTCGATGCACCTCTTTCAAATGATTCAGGTTTATTTTCTTCACTAAACTAGTCCTATTTACATTGAACCCCTAATCAGTTAGTTGACTAATGAGAGCTAGGTTGGCTTCTGTTTCCATATTTCAATATTTTCAAGCTTTTCTGCGCTTCTTTCGATCGGTTGAAAGCAAGAAACAAATATGAACTCATGACACGTCTAGGTTTTTTTCTCAGAAAATATGTGTTTTTTTAGTATTTGAAGGCGGTAGTTGCCTCTTGAATATAGAAACTGGAATGGTTGGCTTGACTTTTGCCTCTAGGGCCCTTGGCATGTCTTCTTGGTTTAGTCATGAAAACAATTCTTTGTGGAATGTCGAGAAGTGGGAAGAAATGTGTTTGTGCCTCAAGGTTGTCGTGTTCTTTTGCAATTGAAAATTATGGATGAGTTTGCATTAACAAGTTTCAAGTGTTTAAGTTAAAATAATCGGAATTGTTTTGAAAACTTACAGGGAGCCTTCATTTGGAGCTGCAAGGCTCTAGTTTCCGAGGTGAGACATCTTCATATCCTTGTCTAAAATTATTTAATTGATCCGTGATTTGCCGTTAATGGTCTAAAAGTATACGTTGTTTATCATTGTGGAAGAGAAGTAATGGGCATTCTATCTTCATTTTTAACAATATGTTTGGTGGTCAACTGTTCGGATATGTGCTTAACTTCTCATTTCGCGTTGAACTTTGAGCTTTCTAATGCAGATTAAAGCATCAAAGAAGGAGGTCGAGAGGATGCTTCGAGAACAAAGGTACATTGGCTTAGCATGAAGCTTTATAGCCATTACATGACTTAATGAAACCCTTTGGTCTATGCTATTCAGGACGAACTCTGATTGTTTGAACGTGCATACGATGGATGATTAGCAAAGTGACTAATTTGGTTAGTCGTCTTGGTCTTGCAGGCCGAGTTCGTTTCAAGGCAAACTGTTAAAGCACAATCTGGATTCAGAAGTTGTGGATGCTCTAAAGGATCTGAGAAATAAGCTGTATGAGTCTGAGAGTGTGTCCAAATAAGCATCTGGTCCAGTACTCGTAGTGTTTTGTTAAGATGGAAGTAGATCTACTGAATGATAGCTGGTTTGACTCATAAACCATTAATGAGCATGTTCTTTTCTCCATAACACTCATGGGTTTGTTTAGTCTTTGTGAATTCAGATTCCTCCAGCTGAGATCTTTGTTATTCAAGGTAGATGAGACTTGAAATATGGGCTATTTTTATTTGGGTCTAAAAAATCATCGTCCAAAACGACAAAGAAATCCGCATGGGGCACCCACAATGGTTTTGACAGATGAGACCAGGAGGAAGGACAAATCCCACTGCCACTGAATATGCACACAAGTTTCTTCCTGTTCTACTCTAACTGGAATTTAATGGCAGATGGGTTTGGTCCATTTCAGTTATTGATTATTCAAGTGAGCAGCTACCCTCCACCGCTTCTGTAATATAACATTACTTGTCTATTCGCTCGATCTAACATACAAATATTGGAGTAAAGAGGCTTTGACGATTGAGTCGGGATGTGGTAGAAGAAAGAGTGTTTTAGAGTGGAGTCACATGAAAAAGAAGCTCAAAATAAGGAAATGAATGTCCATGGGAGAGTCAGAGAGGTGGCAGAGGTTTCAAACCAGATAGAAATCACGAGAAGCCTCTCTCTCTCTCTCTCTCTCTAGACAGAGTTGTAGTCGACCCATAACACGACAACCAAAATTCAAAAACGTGTTGGCAGAAACATCATCATGTTTTCATAAGCAGTTTGTTAGTTCAGTTGATTCTCGTTGTGGGTTTACAATAAATGAAAAATCAGAGAAGTCAACCAGGGAGTCAGGTCCTGGAGTGGAGACTCTCTGCCTCGCTCGTCAGTCAGTCCAAGTACGAAAGCTTTCATAGCTTTTGTGATCTTCAATCTTGCAGGGACGGACAGATCGGTGGGTGCATTGATTGATCCGACGGTGGTTGTGGACCCTCCCCCTCCCCCATTTTTACATGGGTATTGCTCAGTCAGTCTCACAGAGATTGAGATTGTTCAGAGAGAGAGAGAGAGAGAGAGAGAGAGAGAGAGAGAATGATATTTTGGCATTATTAAGTGGGTCTCTCGTTCATTATGTGTTCTACCAAACTCACCGATCTGAGTTATTCCTGGTTTCATAGGAATAACACAGAATTCCAGCAGCCCATAGATTCTCGTTTACCCTCTTATAATCTCATATTAACTCTACATAATGTCGCATCGCAGCTATTAGCGTCATCGACGACTTTCGACGAGCGAGTTTAATCGAAGTCATCGCAAGATCGAGACGAAATCTCGGAAACGTGGCTTGTCTGTCTGTTGGCGTGTTTCGAGTCCTAGTAGGTGTGAATAACATCTTTTAGAAGTTGGAAGAAAAAGACAGAAAAAAGTAACTCTTGAGAGCTGGGTATGAACATAACATGCATATGTGGTAATAATTTTATGATTTCCAAATGGGTCCCCCCTTCTTTGTCTTGCATGCTAAACCCTAAAAGTGTAAGGCCCCATACGTGCAACAACTAGCATACTCTCGCTCTTGTTCTCTCTCTCTCTCTCTCTCTCTCTCTCTAGGTTTTCATGCTTGCATAAACACAAAAGGTTTCTTATCGTAGTTCATCTTAATCCTATTTATCACCACATCCTCCAATTCAATATCCATGGTCGTCCATACCCCACCATCGTCTATTTCTCCTATCAATATCTGTCTCGATACACCAACTTGATACCTTCATACATGTACATCGTCCAGTTCTTAGATTCGATGGCGTCTCGAATTTATCGTCGACTACTTGAGACTGTGTTGAAATCTGGAAATTTCTCAAATTTTGAACTAGAAAATACCCCATTTTTGTACATGTACGTCGAGTTTATCATGCAACTCTCTCTCTCTCTCTCTCTCTCTCTCTCTCTCTCTCGTGCAGAATAGAAAACTATGGATTAAACAACTTGGCGCTGCTCAGCTTTCTGACCAAATACTTCCTTTCTCCTTGCAACTACTCCACCCATCTCTGACATTAATTGCATATCAATGTTCTATTTTAACAAGTATTATTAAGAATCCAATGATTTGGAAGACTTGCATTAGATGAAAAAGCTCAGTCATGGTTTCAACTTGAATCAATTAGGACGAACTGGGATGCTGAGACGCTGTTCTTATGCTCCACCACAGAAAATGTAAAACAATTGACTACTTGTTTTTCCATTTTAGACGCAGTTTCAATTCCATCGAGCTACGACTGTTACCTATGAATAAATAAAGGAAGTCAATGCAATCTGAGTTGAATTCTGCAAATTATTTGTCAACAAAAGGGCGAAAGTGCAGACCCTTTTTTTGATATTTCAGAATCTTGATATAATTTTAAGAACTAAGCTTACCCTCACACGAGATTTAAGAATTTTGAAAAACCACTTCAAAAATTCTTGCTGACTTTGATACTAAAGAATTTCAAGATCTGGGACCATGAACACTCTCTCTCTCTCTCTCTCTCTCTCTCTCTCTCTCTCTCTCTCTCTCTCTCTCTCTCTCTCT
>JAJTVC010001172.1:0-28340 GCA_022433055.1 Begonia peltatifolia | reverse complement strand
TCTCTCTCTCTCTCTCTCTCTCTCTCTCTCTCTCTCTCTCTCTCTCTGTGGATCGTGTAACAGTTAAACTAGTACACGATGGGGAACTGGAAGTCTCTATTATTTAGGTGAAACTTCTGTCCACTCTCCACAAACCTAAATGGGAGAAAGAGTCAAAAGAGTTGATCTTTCTGGAAAGCATATCATCTTTTCAATGGAGACTTGAGCATAAAATGACGAAACCCAAAACAATCACCTTCGCTTGGTAAATTAGTGTTCATTCACTGACTTTGATTTCCATTTTGAAGGACAGACGAGATTATCAACTATTTTTTGTTGATTTCTGACCAGTCTATTACTTAATCATTCATGAGTTCATAAACCCAACATCATATTATCTTTTCTTTGTTTGTTTTGTTCTTAGAAGCTAATTGTTCACCCAATTTTTTGTTGGATTCTGCTAGATTCAAAAGGGTCCCATGTTTGGCTTCTACATTAAACAAAAATTAACATCTGATTAGATGGTCAATCAAGAGAGCGAGATTAAAGGAGATACAGATAATAAAGGATTAGCATTGTGCGCAAGCAAGTGGGAGAAGAGCCAATAAATGCAGTAAATACATGAACATTGACCTGAGTAATTCAATTCGACGCCAGACAAAAATCATTAATTTAAGACTTGGATTAATTACAACATTGTCATATTCGGAGATGCAGACGTTGTTGCTGTGTTTCGAAGCCCCGACCACCTCGACAGGAAACTTTTACAAATTACAATGTTTTGATCAAGGTTTATTCGGAGTCTACTTTTAATAATTAGCTTAAAATTACACCAAAATGGATGATTAGAAACAAAGAGAAGAAAGCCTGGTTGCTGTCATCATGAGGGCAAAGGAGGAGAGAGAGTGGTCACGGGTTTTTCTTGACTCGTCCCATCTTTTTTCTCTCTCTAAAACCACAATTTATAAACTTGATTTTCTTCTAATGTTGTGCTAGAGATCCAACTCAACCCCACCTACGCAAGCTTTGCCATGGAATTTCATTCCTCTCCAGCCCCACATCTCCACCATCGCCTCTTCTCTCACCTCTTTCCATGCCCTTACCAAATTTCAGACATTTACCAATAATAATATGATTATTGTTAAGTTTTTATCTTGTAAAAGTCACAGCTCCCGGTTCTCTAAATAAATTGATCTTCTCCTTCCTGATGGGAAGATCAGATGTATAAATTTGACAAAGTTTAACCACTATAAATTGTTCTAGATAAAACGCTACGACGCAATATGTTGAGCACGTCGTAATCAAAACTTTGTTTTTCTAAAAACATCGAATTCTAATGGAGCCGAGGCTCTGGTATCTCAGTCCATGACTCCAATTAACCAGTTATTAAAAATTTGATCGGACAATGAAACAGAATACATTGATGCGTGTTGATTAAAACTCGAGCGGTTTAAGTATTGATGTAGGGTTATTCGAGTTAACCTAGAGGAGTTAGTTGGTGTCAAAAGTCTATATTTGGCACCTATGCATGCTCATCTTTTTTCGCTCTCCTAATTTAATTAAATTGGTGACCACTCCACTCTTAGGCCTAGCCCTCATCACTATCACTTGCCTTCTTGCACTCATTTCTGATCTACGTAACCATTTTTCTGCCTTTGTTTTCACCGTCTATGTACTCTCTCCAGTATTCAACTTGTTCTTTTCACACCACCACCAAAATATATGTTATAAAAATCATTCAATATGTGGAGTCTCACGGTGCTCACAATGCAATATTGTCCACTTTTAGCCGGAATCCACACGGATTTGTTATTAGAATTAGCGTAAAACGCATTGTATTTGGTAAGGAGACTAACACTACTTATATACCACTCAATTTCTACTCTTGCAAGTAACGTGAGATTGTACACTTACACTAATAGGGATTTGATCTTTACAATCAACAAAATTTTAGGTCGTATTTGCCTTGACAGGATGGGTTGTCACACAATCAATTTTATTTAATTTTTATATGTCAATATATGGTTTTATTTATCAAATCGTAAGTGTTAAAAGTCACGTGATTAACAAAAACTTTATGAATAGAGTATTTTTGTGATAGCCAATTCATGTGAAGGTCTAAGTCCAAACTCAAGTAACAGTATCACAATCCAGCTTTGTTTGCACGTAATTGTAGGACATGGTATATAAGTGTTGTGGAGTCCCCACATACTATATTGTCTGCTTTGGATCGAAGCCCATATAAATTTATTTTTGGGATTAACTCAAGTAATGTGTGATTGTGTTCCTCCATTAGTACAAGTTGAGCTATTACAGTATACAAAATCTTGAATCGTATTTGTATTTAGAGGGCAACTTGTCAAGAGTGTAGTCTCACTCCAACTAGGATGAGATTTGCCTTTTGGGTAATAATCTAAAAACAAAGTTGTGTAGACTTCCACTTAAAACGGATTGTTGAAAATCAATTAATGTATCGATAAAAACATAATCTTAAATGAAAAAGAGAAATACGAGAGTGAGACACCATATTCACGTGAAATAACATCTTTTGAAAAAAAAAATGGTAAGAGGATAAAATATCACTGTGTGAATATCAAATTACAAGTGCGAGTTTTGTGATTTTATTTTGCATGAATGTGTAGATAAAAATAGAATCTAGAATAAGACTCATAGTCGTGGATCTACTGGCCTAGCTCAAATAGAATTCGAATCACACCAAATTCCAACACAAATAATATTATACTATTTGTTACATATCATGATACCACATATAATATCATAGCGAAAGCCAAACCCAAAATGTAGATGACCGAGACATCAAGCCTCCCGAGGAAATGTGATTGTATTGACCCATTCTTGCAAGGGCTTGACCCCAAAACCAATTGCATCACAATCTCATGTTATTTGAGTGTGATTACGAGACATGATATATATAAGTAAGATCTCATCTCCACTAGTACAAAGTGTTTTAACTGAAATCCAAGAACGAAGTTGTGAATATCTCGACCCAAAATGTTTATATACGGTAATGCTTGTTGAGATAAAGATGTTTACACTTTATTTCATATCTTAACATTCTCCCTTATACGTAAACAAGATCCTTACTTTTCTGATCAAACCGTTACAAACATACTTTCGAACTTGAAATCTCTTTGCTCTGATGTTACGTGTGTGTGTGTGTGTGATGTTTCGTTTACGTACCCGACATGTGATTAAAATTGTGAGATGGAAGGAGAGAAAAGGAAGATAAAAAAGAAAAGAATGGTGGACGAAAATGAATGTGAGGGAGGAGGAAAGGTCCAAGGGCACCGCTAAGGGGGCTGTGGCCACCCTGTCCACCTCTTGAAACGTCATTTTCCAATCTTAAAAACACCTTAGGCAATACCTCTTCCACGTAGGGCCAGAAAGCTATGTAGATCTTTCTATTAACTCCTACTTTCTTCTTCCTCTTCCTTTCTCTCTGCGCTGAAGTTAGAGAGAGAAAGAGGGTCAATTTCATTCGAACGAAGATGAACAGTTAGAGAGAGAGTTTCTTTTTTCTTTTTGGGTTTTAGTGCCACATGTTTTTAGTTTTTACAACATAATTATACCCTTTTACACCCGTTTTCCAAATCAAGAAGTCGTACAATTATACAGTGCGTGTTCCTCTGTAGATATAAAGAGGAGGGGATCGTGTAGGCATAGGAGGCAGAAAGATAAGGTTTCTCGAGGTTTTTAGGTCAGTTTATGGCAATTGCAGAGGAGAGATGAGGCGGGAAGAAGATAACACTAACAGAGAAGGAGGTGATGTTGATGTTGATGATCATGAGAATGATATGGTTATGCCTGGTTTTCGTTTCCATCCAACTGAGGAAGAACTGGTTGAGTTCTATCTTCGCCGGAAGGTTGAGGGCAAACGCTTTAATGTCGAGCTTATTACTTTCCTCGATCTTTATCGCTACGATCCATGGGAGCTTCCAGGTAAAACCTTAAACCTCTCTCTCTCTCTCTCTCATCCATCCAGGGGAAGCTTAAGATTTTGAGAAATTGTGGGCAGCCTTGGCGGCAATTGGAGAGAAGGAATGGTTCTTTTACGTGCCGAGAGACAGGAAATATCGAAATGGAGATAGGCCAAACCGGGTGACGACTTCGGGCTACTGGAAGGCGACAGGGGCAGATAGAATGATTCGAACTGAGGATTTCCGATCTATTGGTTTGAAGAAAACCCTAGTTTTTTATTCGGGAAAAGCCCCGAAAGGCATCCGAAGTAGCTGGATTATGAACGAGTATCGTCTTCCTCAGCAAGAGACTGAACGTTCTCACAAGGTATTCTCCATTATTTCATCTCTTTTGTGTAAAAATTTCAGAGGGTTTTGTCCAGACGATGCAAAACTCCAGCTCCAGCCTGTGTATTTCCATGTATGAATTAGAGTATACTGTGACTACCTCTAAACCCTAGTTTACCAAAAGTCTCCCCTCTCCTTGACTGAAAATTTGACCGGAAAACATGTCGGAGAATTAGTTTCTGTTTTTCGAACGATAATTGTAAAGTGGGACAGAAGTTCACGTACTGTTTAATTCCTCTCTATTAACTCTTAGTCACGGAAATCTACGGCGAAAAATGCGTGAATTCTTTAAATTCCTCCATTATTGATCATTAAAGCTCATTTGAAGAAGAAGACGAGCGAAAGATTAACAGTTTGAGGTTTTCAAGTTTTCATTAATTTTCTCTTTCTTCCCCATTTATCGATAAACTTTCCTCCATTGTTGTGCAGGCAGAGATATCGCTTTGCCGAGTTTACAAACGAGCTGGAGTAGAAGACCACCCTTCTCTTCCTCGCTCTCTTCAGTCATTTAGGGCTTCCTCCTCGTCTTCTTCCTCAAGAATGACGAATCAGTCGTCGAAACATTCCGATTCTGTTGCCAACCCTCCCAGCTTGAGACTTCAAGCTGCTGATTATCAACTACAGTTGCAGCAAGCTGAAATGGAGAGGACGACTGAAACAGATGGAAGCAGCGAAGATGTTCAAACAGTTCTAGGTCTTTCTAAGCACAACGTTTACCGAGCTATGTTTCCAATGGAGGAAGAAGGACTTCTCCTTCCTCATTCCTCAAAGCAAATTTGCTCGTTTCTCCCCAACTGCCTCTCGTCGTCCCACTTTCCTGGCTCTTCGTCTATTCCATCAAACTCCATTGATGACCTCCATAGATTAGTGAATTTCCAGCAAAGTTCCACCATTAATATTCCTCAGCAGCCACAGTTCTTCCAACACGATCATACTCTTCACCCCAATCAGTTCTACTCTTTAACACCTCAATCGCCATCATTGGCCCTCAACACTGTACCCACATCGCTTCCGACTGCGTTTTCCGACCGACTGTGGGACTGGAATCCGATCCCAGATGCAAATCGAGAGAACTCCAATCCATTCAAGTAATCAAGTTAACTGCACATAGACATACTAAATATGCTAGGTTTTTATTATTATTACACTTGTATTAGTGTATTTTTAGTCTCTTTTTTGGCTGAATTCTAGTGTTCCTACCTTTGATGAACATGACTAATTTATTGCCGTTTGTAGGTTACCCATTAGGGTTATATATATATGTTTTTCTTGAGCTCCATCTCTCCCTTTGTCTATGGTTAGGATTTCCATATACATTTTCATTTGTCCTTACTTTTCAAAATATGCATGTTTTTTGCCCGGGAAAGACACACACTCTTAGAATCTACTAAAAATATTGCCAAAGATGTACGGAGAGTTGGAAAAATATCATAGTAGAGTTAGTACGAGGTTTGAAAGGCTCTAAGTGATGTTGGTCTACAACCAGAGCCTTTTTCTTTCATTTGCTTTGAAGTGTTGTGAAATTAAAACGATGGTATTCAAGAAATATTGATACAACTATCAAACAAAAAAGGGATAAAACCAATTTAACCCTCAAAATATGGTTTAAAAAAAAAACCTTCAAATTATTAACCCTAGCAAATAAAACCTTAAATTATAAAAAACTTAACAATTTAATCCCTTGCGGTCGACCGCTAGCCTTCCGTTCTGTATTTTATCCATACGATGATTTCCCGTTCTATCGGGGGTGTTCTCTACATGCAACGCACAAGGAGAACGGAGGACCGATTTAAAAAGAATAGTCCCCCGTTCCACGCGGGGGTAAAATTAGGGTTGGAGAACCCACCGCGCACGTGTGAGCCGCGCTCTAAATGGACGGGTGGTAGTTCATTTAGAACGGTCTCCCGTTCTCCCTAGCGTAGCCCGTTATTGATCACAGGTGAGAGAATGAGAGACCACTTGGGAGAACAGTCCCCCATTTGAAGAACACCCGTGATGAGTGTTCATTACACGAGAGACCCTTCATTTAGAATGGTCCTCCATTCTAAGACTACTCATCACAGTGTTCTTAGAACAGGGGACCGTACTAGGAAGCGGCAACCCGTGTCTGAACACGGTTTGCTGTCTTCATAGAATGGTTCTCCATTCTTAGAACACCTTCTTCAAATGGGAGACCGTTCGGCGTCAGTATATAAGTCGACAAGCTTTATTTCGACCATGACCCTTCAGAAAATCGAGTTTCTTTAGGCCAAATCCCCAAATCTGAGCTTTTTGCCGCCAAAATTCGTAAATCCGACCGTTTTTTGTTGAAATCGCAAAAAACCAGTGAATATCCCAAAAATCAAGCTGAAAGCCTAGGCCGAGCCTCCTCATAGCCAAAATCGCCAGATTTGGGTTTTCACGCTGAAAATCCCCAAATCCAAGCTTTGTTGTCGCCGAAAATCCCAAAAATTTGAAAAACTGAATTGTTCGCTTATTTTATGCAAACTTGGCTCTTATCGGGGTGTCAAGGTGCTTGAAGACGAAAAGAAATATTATCACGCTTCCCGAGAGTGTGATTTGCTAGATCAGCAGAGGGGCTAGAGTTTCTTAGGCAAATCCGCTACAATTCGAACATTGCAGCGTTCGTGAAGCCGAGATCGAAGACCTTGAACATCAAAGCTAGGGTTCTTCACAACCAGATCAGCCACACTATCTTATCGATAGATAGACATAGAGATCTCGTCAGTTGGATGAATCTCTATGTCATGGAGAATCTCTACAAAGACACGATGTTTGACTTGAGATATATGATTGAGGTCGGGTGAACAAAAAACAAGAATCTGCCGTACGAGACATTGATTTGGAAGATCATTGAGCAAGCTCAGATTCAGGTGCCTAGTGGAGAGCTGCTGAGAGTACACAGATCTGTCAATGTATATGAGAAGACTCATTTGATTCGGATGGAGCTAGTCGAAGTCGATGGGTCTTAGATGATCAAGGGAGATTCCAGGGTTTCTACATTTTAAGATATTCCGATGGAGGACGCCACCGCCACCGCCACCACCACTGTACCACCAAGAGGCTAGTACGTGGGAGTAGAGATTTGACAGGGTGGAGTAGATGTGTGACATGATAGAGCAGATGTGAGATAGGTTGGAGGGGAGGTTGGATGAGATCAGATTGGCTCAAATACAACTGAGTGATGCATTCACGCGTTGGCGTGAAAACCCTGATGATGGCGATGTCTAACCCTAGCCGTAGTTTAGTTTATGTTGTATATTTCTTTTAATGTACTTTTAATTTTAGTTGTAACTTTATACTTGTCATTTATTTTAAGTTATGCGATGTATTTGACTGTTAGTTATTTAGTATTTGTTTTTCATTTTAGTTTAGTTTATTTTTGTTATGTAATACCAATTAGTTTATATTTGTACTAGATTTGACTGTTTGGTATATATTTGTGATTTAAATATGTAAAAAATATTTGAAGATAGTTATTGTGGAGTCACAAAACAAACGAAATTCTGCCCATTTTTTCAACTTTATCTCATTCTTATTTATAATATTAAATTATTATTGAATTAAACAAAAATAAATAATTTACAGATGAATAATCTTTGAAATAGTTATAATCTTGTTCAATTTACATTAATTATAAAATACTGAAATTGATAATCAATCTGAATCAGAAAAATGTGAATCAACCATGTTGTGTATCTCGTTACAGTCATATTTTTTCCTACAAAAAATGGATTGAAGATCACTCGATCCTCAGCCAACGAACACATTTTTATTCGATTTCATCTTTCTTTTTATTTTTAAGCATAAATTACAATCGTCCATAATTTCTGCTTTGGCCGTGCGTTGCAAATTCCTGCACATAATAAAAATTATATTAAAAAAGAATGACAGAGTGTTTATTAGCGAAATGTGTTGAACTGTACATTCGTATCATCAAATGTGTTGAAATTCATAAACATGTCTTGAGAAGCAACGCCTGAAGTGGATCCCTAGTGAGGACAAGTGCGACTATTATGCCGACATATACCACACGAAATCTTTGAGTTCTTCTTACTAATGGTCGAACTTGAGAGCTCGTTGACATCTCGCACTCTTGTCTTCTTTGGCCTACCGGGTTGGCGATATCTTCTGGGCGGGATGACTTCCTTCAGCTTTGGTATTTGCGGCCATATTTGATGGCCGCTTATAAGTTGAATAAAGTGTGAATACATTTGCAGATAAGTTGCCCGGTGATAGTGTTGATATACGTAATTCTTCTGTACTACTCTCAAGAAATGCATGCATAGAATGGAATTGACACACGAGATTCAAGTAAGCTCCAACCTATTACAGTTGCACACACACGTATTCATGTTGACAACATATTGTTCGTTGTTGACCTCAAATCGTGTAGCTTCCGCAAACACAGCACTATAATTTCGAACTGCACTTTCTAGCTTTGCAAGCTTTTTGCTTATCTGGGGATATAAGAGGTTAGGTGATTTGGTCAACTTTTCAAATTTTTTCACAGTGCGAGTCATTCAATGTAGTTCTATTGCCGGCCAAGGGTAAACCAATCATGATCATGTTCGAGATGATCCAAAAGAGCTTAATGACTCGCACAAATTATTCAATCTCATTTCGCACTTGGGGATCAAAGAGAAGACATGAGTGACCCAATATCTAGGGTATTCTTCTCGAAGCCATGGGTGGACATCCAGGTTAAGATGATGCAGTTTCCTCATTTCTATCTCGAAATGATAACTGTAGTTGCCCTAGATGCCTTCCACATTACATTTTTGTATGCTCTGCCCTGAAATTAGTTTTTGAAATTTGCGTATAAATGCCAGAGACAGTAGCATTGTTTACCGTGTTCTAATTGATCTTCCACAATATTCAACAAACCCTAATATTTGAAAAAAAAAAAAACATGGTCAACATAAAACAATATAACGTGGAGAGTATTGATCAGATAATTCCTAAGAAAGACTGTACTGAACAATCTATTAGGCAGATTTATATTTCCAAGTAAGTTCTCAGGAAAGACTATAGGGGTCACAAACGGTTCTACTTAAAATTCAATCTCCTAGACAGAATTTCCTTACACAGTACAATTACACCACTAAATAAGTTGTACGAGAAATAATAGCAGATGTTATCCCACGTCGTAAATGCATTATACCTGTTGTCGATCCAAAATAATAGTCCATCTGTCGCCCGATCCACTGTTTAGATCTAGTTTCAAATGTTTCAAAAACCACGTCCATGTGTCTGTGCACTCTTTTTCGACGTTGACAACAACAACATGATATATTCCATCATTATCATTAATACTAACAACTGTGAGTACTTGGTCGGGACACGAGCCCTTCAGATAACAACCATCTAAATAGATAATAGAGTGATTATACTGAAGTAAATCTGTCTTGCAAGTAGTCATGCACATATACATTCTTATGTACGAACGAATCACGTCTCATCTCGTAAGTATGTATTTATAATGTGCTACCCAGATATAATCTACATATTTCTGCTGCGTACGACCACACTAGCTTGTACTGTTTGTCGACATTCCCTTCATTAAGTGTTCGAGTACGCTTCTTGCTCTTCTGGCAAGACTGGGTGTAATGTTGATAGTGAAATCTTTCCTTACTGTCTTAATAATGGAAGAGATTTTTCACGTAAGTTGACTTTTGGACCTATCTAGATAATGATTTGCCATCCATTTTGTTGGTGTGTTTTGATTCTCAACATTCTTTGAACAACTGTGAGAATTGGTCAAACTCTTTATTTAAAATGTAAAGTCCTCTTGCATCTTCGAAACATGTAGTCCATCACTCACACTTTTTGTGAATTTGATCCTATAACCATCTTTCATAGAATATTCGACTACTTCTGCTCTAATTTTCTTTAAATAATTATATTTTTTCCTAAAGAAAAACGCATTGAGATTTATTGTCTTACCGGTATATTTTCCAC
This sequence comes from Begonia peltatifolia, assembly GCA_022433055.1. NCBI lineage: Eukaryota > Viridiplantae > Streptophyta > Magnoliopsida > Cucurbitales > Begoniaceae > Begonia > Begonia peltatifolia. The sequence continues at coordinate 18,075 of JAJTVC010001172.1, read as the reverse complement.
CTCATCATCCTTCGAACCAACCGGTATTCGAAGCTCTTCGTCTAGAGTTCTAGAAGTCGAATGCACCTCTATTTCTTCATTTCCATCTAAATGATTGAATGCTCGAAGATCACCGTATGCAAGCGTGACATACAAATACAAATCCATATTGACATCAAAAGTTGTTGTCTCATCTAAATCGATCGATCTACTTGAATCAGAATCCATCATCATCGTTAATACAAAAAAAAATCTCCAGAGAAAGATAACAATGGATAAGTTTTAGAGTTTTTGCGAAGTGAGAGGCTAGAGTGAGGGCTAGTTCTTTAAATAGTGGGGGAGAACAGGAGACCGTTCTGGGAAAATCATACAACCACAATCTTTTTCTTTTATTTGTTTAGAAGCTGTTGAGAAATTAAAATGATTCTGTTCAAGAAATATTGATACAAACTATCAAACAAAAAATCAGAATAGCAGTGTTTGATTTTGTTTCCCAAACTAGCAGCTTTGTAAACTAAAAATAACGAACAACGAGAGATTTTAACGTGGTTCGATTCTTGTCAACGAACCCACATCCACGGAGAATGACCATATTCTTACATTGATCATATAACAAAGTACAAAATACAGATATTTATACAATGCTCTTTTGAGGAATCTACGAGTAAAACTAACTCAATTTTTCATAGACCCACTAGAGCATCTCACTGCAAATGCATTCAATCTTTCTTCATTCATGATACGGATAAACTCGATTACACCCCAAAAATCAATGCATTCGGATAAACTCGATTCACAAAATCAATGCATTCAGATAAACTCGATTACACCCCAAAATTCAGCAATGATTAATATAGTTAAATGTGATCCAAATTTAACAAAATTTGGAGGAGACCAAGTCTTATGAATTAAGAATGACTTCTGGAAATTTCATGCAAATATATCACCAAATAAAGAAAATAAACAAAGAGCCCTTAACCGGTTTGAGAAGCAACTTTGATGTATCTCCGGATGATGAAATTTATCCTAAGAAAAATCACAACGACTTTGAGCTAGAAAAGATGAAGAACAAAAAGAGTTAGAGATGCCACCAAACAACCACGGGTTTGGAGACTCAATTCCACTCGAAAGAAAACAACTGAGGCCTTATCTTCCCAACATTCTTGGCTTGAGAGGAAAATGATGTACTTCTTTTATTGATAATGCAAAAAAAAAAAAGAATCACAAACACCAAAAGCTATGATATGTAATCCTAAGGTGGTGAGGGCTTCAGTTGAAGATGGAAAATTCCGTTAAGTTGATCTTGGTCGTTGCTAGGATGCTCCTCCCTTCAATTGATCGTGTGGATTGGCTCCTCAAAAGGAAAAATACCTTAGCCATATAGGAGAGGAATGAGTTGTAAGAATTTGAAATTCAAAGGTTGAATGAGGCGCTATCTTATTTTCATGGAGCGTTCTTTAAGGGGTGCACACCTCCTTCCTTCATGTGAATTGGGCTTCATTGTTCGAACTTCTCCTTCCTTCAAGTGCCACGCTCATTCTTCCTTCAAATGGTTTGGCCTCCTCCTTGGTGCTATCATGGGCTTGATGCTTTCGTTGGATAATTGATTGAGTGCTTGAGTTTTTGATAACGTCAACTCTTACCATCATAGAACCTAACCATTCAATTTATCCCTGACCACACAATCTAATGCATTCTACTATAAAGTTTTATACAATAAGGCGAATGTTTGCCCAAGAATCCGAAATAATTCAAGAGTACTTAATCTAGTCCAAGTGAAGACAAATTCCCCCTTCTAGTGGTGATCCTTTACTTGTGGTTCAAGTAAGCTCGTGGGTTGGCTTGACTGCATCCTGTGAAATTGACTCTAATTCTAAATGATCCAATAGATCTTCATCTACAAAAAATGTAAGTTTGTCAGTACAAAGATTATGTAAACTGTCTACCTTGGTACGAAATCGTGTCATAGGCCCCTGGGGCATATCAATTCATCAATTACGTTTTTTGTATTTCTCTCTAACTTTCTAGTTCCTCAAACCTCTGTAAAAAACAGCAACCTCACGTATCCATAAACTGCCTCCACCAGCAGTTGTAAACCAGACAAAGCATCCTCTTTTGGTTATTTTCTTGCACATCCGTCACTTTAATGTCCAACCAAGTGTTGACCTGTGATCTTGATTTCATGTGACTCAAATCAATCTTAATTATTAGAGAAGCTTTTGAAAACATTTTACGATCCTTATAACTGTCATCATATGAACTGAACACGATGGTTTGAAGAAATTTTCATGGAGATGGCTCATATGGGGTGGAGAAAGATACTCTGAGAAGCAATCAGAAATTCCAGATTCCAAGAAGTTAAATGAAACCCTTATGAACTACAATAAACACAAATGAAACTATCAGGAGACATGGAGTGGAGTGTGTTTTTGATATAGATTGGTGTTGGAGAAAAGGGTGATGGAGAGCAAAAGGCATGAAGAAGTGAAATACAGTAATCCACAAAGATCACGACTGCTTATTCATCTCGTCTACTCTCTCTCTCTCTTTCCTTTTTTATGCGTTGACTGTAACTTGAAGTCATGAAATCCACCATAAATTCGATCAGATGTTCTTAGAATCTATCACTATCATTGATTTGGAACATTATTTATGCGAAGGAGGCAATGACCACAAAAAACTAACAAGATAATAAGTTTTTGGAAGTAAATAGTAAGCACATTTGATGGTTTTGTGAGCATCCAGTGCTAAGATAGTAACTTGGATTTTCAAGCATGGGATATATGTTGTGAATTATTCTAGTAGTTCTAGTACAATATTATCTGTTTCGAGATAAAACTCACATAGATTTATTTTTGTAGTTAGTCTAAAACATGTTGTACCAGACATGGAGGAGAACTCTATTTATAAACCACTCAATTTTTATTTTCTCAAATAATGTGAGATTATACATCTCCACCGATATAAACTATATTCTCACAATTAATAAAATATCGAATCATTTTTGTCTTCTTTCACTAAGCAGACTGCCACAAATGTAGCAAAAAATAGCTCTACGAAAAGCAATTTGTAGATAGACCTTGTAATCAGGGCGGGTATTGTTAGTAGCCATATCCAACAGCTTATGCGTGTCATGAAATTTCTCTTAATTTTTGCAGGGACATTCCGCTATTTGTCCATTTATTTGGTCACGGCTAAAAATTGAGTGCACTAGACAAAACAATGCTTTCACTATTTGGACTAAATAGAGAGAGTGGTTTACATACTATACTATGAGATGAGCTTTCAAATTATAATGCCGCACTTTATTTTTGGGCCTCCTTAATTTATTGCAAAGTGGGTTAGCAGGCCCATGAAACCATTGATTTTATAAAGACTAATTTTGTGTGACAAGAATGTCAATAAATTGTAGTCTCGTCATCTCGTTTAAGGTCAAGTCGAACTTGGACCAGAGTTAGAGCTAGTTTTGAACGATGGATCGGGTCTGTGAGCTTTATCTAACAAGTTGGTCTAAACGTCACGTTTATAATTCAACCATCATACATGTTGATCTTGGGGCTAGTGTAATTTTGCATTGTGACTTCGATAAAATGTATTTTTTTAGCCAAATATAACTCGACGTACAATTTGAGATGTTTGTAATGCGGCTTGAGCAATTAGGGTCACGACCGGATATGTCAGAGATGCAAACTATGCATATCACATAGGGCAATAAAGTGTGTGATGTTCTACTTGTCAAAACTTTTACCTAAACTAGGTATCGTTTAGCCATTTAGAAAAATGTATTAACTAATAGTTGGATGGTCCAACATTAGCTAGCTCGGCCTTGAACCGTCGCTCGGCTAAACTTGGATAAGAGTCTAGTTTAGGGTCTATCTGACTTGACCTCGATCCTATTTATGCGAACTAGGTCGGGTTTTTTGGGTTCTACAAACCGAGCCAATCTTACTTGATCAATGTTGAACTTAATAAATTAAAAGTAGTTAAGAAAAACGAAGAAAATAAACTAATAATATAAAATTACTCAATGTATATGAAATAATATAAATATTATTTTGATTATTAGAAATGGAGTATAATCAAATGGACGTACTAAACAGAAGCTTCGGTCTGTCTAATTACTTGGTCCGACGCACTCTCCCCCAGAAGAAGAAGAATGAAAAAGAAAACCCTAGCCTCGGAACCCCCCAAATTATCCCACCGGAAGATGATCCTGCCCTAAGCTCCCCCGCTCCTTCCGTTATTTCCCCCTTCTGCTGCTTATTTTTCGCTTAATTGTTGTCTTCTTTTCCACTCGGCTGGAATTTGATTATTCGGCTGCTGAAATTGGAACCGCGGAGGAGTAGCTGTGTTGTTTTGAGAGACTATGGAAGGAATTCCCCACCCTATACCTCGAACTGTGGAGGAGGTCTTCTGTGACTTCAAAGGCAGACGTTCTGGCTTGATCAAAGCTCTTACCACTGGTACTCCTCATTTCCTCTCTTTCTACCGCGCCAGGATTTTGTATTCGGTGCATTACTTCCTCTTTGTTGTCTGAGCGACAAATTTTCTGGTTCCTTTTCTTTTTGCAGATGTTGAGAAATTCTTCCAGCAATGTGATCCTGGTGGGTTATCTTCGTACCTGCGAGTTGTTAGGATTCTTTTTTTGGTTTACTTCTATGGTTATTGTGATTGTTCTGTCAGTCCTGCTTGTCGAATGCTTTTCTCTCTTCTCCTGAGGTCTTATCCTCCTGCTCTCTTTGCTGCCTGTTGTTCATATACTTTTTTTTAGTTGACTAGTCAATTTGTTCGTCTTTCCTCACAGATTCTTACAAAATGTTTTTGTTTGATACTTCTACCTCTGAACTAAATGAGCTTTCTGTTACATCGGAATAACACACAGCCGAGTTTGATATATGGGCGTGTGAATTTTGTGGATATAGAATAGCGTGTCTTGTGTGCCTTAGGATCTCTAAACTTGTAACGTTTACCCTGTAGTAGGCCGTTTCATGTAAAGACCAATGATTGAAAGCTTGAAAAGGTGACACCTTAATTTTAATTTTTGTGTGAGACGTTATTGGTATTCTGTTTGCAGAGAAGGAAAACTTATGTCTATATGGACTTCCAAATGAGACGTGGGAAGTTAATCTACCAGTGGAGGAGGTTCCCCCTGAGCTTCCTGAGCCAGCATTAGGCATAAACTTTGCTAGGGATGGTATGCAGGAGAAGGATTGGCTATCATTGGTGGCTGTCCACAGTGATTCATGGTTGCTGGCTGTTGCATTTTATTTTGGTGCACGCTTTGGTTTTGGTAAGAATGAAAGGTATGAAATTGTACTTTTGTAGAATTCTATTGTTATTTCTTTGTTCTTTTCCTACTTCATTGGGCACCCATGTGTTTACATGTCACTCCCTTTTATTTTCAAATTTTTTTTTGGTATTTTCTATATATTCTTTTAAAAAATGTTTTGTCGCAAACACTATGTCATAAAATTAGTTACGGGATCTTAAAGGCGAATTAATACTAACAAAAACCATCTCGAATAAGTTCGAAAGCACTAAAAGGAAAACATGCGAATGAGGTGGATTTTTTTTTAGTAATATATAATTTGTGTTAAAGAGATTACTTACCGTAGTCTCTGGAGGATGTGATTACGAAACAACCAAATAATTACTAGTTGTCTTCATACTTTTAGCCTAAGTTGATCTGATTTATGTTTCATCTGTGGTTTCACATCTCTTTGCTGATATCTTTTTTAAGTTTTCACTTTGCAAAATCAAGATAGAAGTAAGGTAGGTGGTTTTACTGGAATTGTTAGTAATATTTCTACTTTATATTGTTTTTGTAGACTACTACTTTTTGAATGAGATCTCCGTGAATTGTTTCTGATTGAAAGTTCTTGCTGTTTGTATTTCCTACATTGAAGTATCCACTTTTTCAGCTGAGGCATGGTGATTTTCTTTTTCATTTTTCAACTCAACAACTTCATTGGTTTTATAAATTGAAGGTTCTTTAGTTTTCATTTGCCTCTTTCTTTATCATCCTTGTTGTTGAAGTTTTTCTCTCAGGCATATATGTGCAAGATGTCCACTATTTGCCTGAAAATTTAAGTGGATATAATATAGTAAAAAGATTCCCAACATTTGTAGCTTCTCTTGTCATGACCTTTCTTTTGATAACAATGACCTGAAATTTAGTTGATGGGCGTCATAAAACTAATGAGAAAATGATCTTCAGCGTGCACACACACACACACACACACATAACTAGTAGTTGACATTTTAGCTGAAAACCCTGTTAACAGGGCTTTGGATGCAGGCCATTTTATTTCAAAGCTTGTTTTTATCTTATTGTTCTCAAAAGAATGCCATCGCATTAAGTTTATCTAAGCTAATTTCTAGCACATTCATCTGAGATAAAAAGAGATTTTATTGTCAATGTTATTATCTTATTTATTTTAGCTGTTTCTACGTGAAAATAAAATTGCTAGTGTGTGGTTTGCTATTTAAGAGAAACATGAAATTCATGTTGTCTTTCTCTTAGTATTGAAAGAAATATTGCTGACGACTTGCATCATTGTTTGTTTTGATCTTAATGTGAAGGCATCTTAAATAAGGGACTCAATTGAAATTTTCAGGAAGAGACTATTCCAGATGATAAATGATCTACCAACCATATTTGAAGTTGTCACAGGAAATGCTAAGCATCCAAAGGAGCAGTCGGCAACTCATAATAACAGCAGCAAAAGTAAATCGAGCGGGAAGATCGTAAGAAATTGAACAGTTTTCTTTCGTAGTCTTTTGGTTTTTATTTTGGTTTGGTTTTGTTGTCATATGTGATTTGTATCTGCATCTAATGTTAGTTTATATCTGTTGTAAGCAATCTCGGCCATCTGAGTCACAGAGCAAGGGAGTGAAGATGTCTCCACCTCCCAAAGAAGATGAAGACAGTGGGGAGGAAGAAGAAGATGATGAGCAGGGTGCAACATGTGGGGCGTGTGGGGATAACTACGGAAATGATGAGTTTTGGATTTGTTGTGATGTGTGTGAAAGATGGTTCCATGGGAAATGTGTTAAGATTACACCTGCAAAGGCAGAGCATATCAAGCAGTACAAGTGCCCAAGTTGCAGTAACAAGAGGGCTAGAGTTTGAGGCCAGGTTCTAGAAGTTGGAGATAGATGGTTAGAACTTTTCGTTCATTACAATTAAAAAAGCTAAAACGTGGTTGCCTGGCTCATTTCTGTTTACAGAATTTGGTGATTGCAGTCCGGATTACAAGTGTTCCACCTTGCCTTATTCTAAATATATTTGCAGTCTGTGTTTGTTTTTTCTGTTAACTATGAATAGTCATTGATTCTAGAACAGCTATATAATACATATGTGGTCCACATTCTCCTGCCCTCTTTGACTGTGGTGTTATATTTTCATTTGGGAGGCATTGAATGGTCTAAATGTGAAATGGATTATGTGTATTCTTGTGTAAATGAATGATTGAGGTTTATCTTTTGTTGGTTTGTACTTTGTTTAGAGTGTATTAGAGGTGGAGAGACTCACAAGTTCCAGAGATGATCTACAGTATATGGGGGGCCGGGCAGCTGTGTTTATTCATGGGGATAGACCTGTGTTTTGGCTGGCATCATCCACCAAAACTTAGGGATGGAAACAAAGGTCAGTAGAGGTAAGGCCCCCCCTGGAGTGGGTCTGGTTGTTGTTTGCTGGTGTAATTTATGGTATAGTTAAATATAATGAAATGGGTCCCTGACCAGGTTCTACGGAAAAGACTTGCTTGCTCTACCCATGTTCTGAAAATAGTGTCTTGGATAAAACTTGAAAGGAGGGGAAGTGGGGAAGGTGAAGTCCAAGTCGCGTAGCACTGACAGAGAGGAATGTGTTAAATTGGGATAGGACTGGGACTGATGGATGGTGACCAGTAATGATCCTCCTCTCCTCTTCTTATCCTCTGTCGCCTCTTTTGGGCATAATTCAATCAATCAATCAATCAATCAATCTCATTCCGAGTTCAACGAGAACCAAATCAAAAAAACACTCTTAGCTAGGGTTATGCTAATTTAGGTTGAGTTTAGGGTTGGCCGGCCTTTGCTCACCCTTGGCATTGACCTTCCTCCAATTTCTACAAGGGAACACTGATGATTCCTCCCAAAATATTCAAGTATTGATTTGGGGCGCCAAAAAACCCTAGCAACCGTCCAACATACTCTCTCTCTCTCTCTCTCTCTCTCTCTCTCTCTCTCTCTCTCCTGTATTATTTTTCTCTGCGTCAGATCTGCTTATGCATTTCCCTCTCCATTATTTATTCGCTATCTCCTGCTTCTCCTTTCTCGCTGAATATGTTCTTGAGCTTTACTCCGTCTTTGGTTGATCCGTCTCGCCGGAATGCAGGACTCGTGTCGATGTGGTTCTCTTCTTTTTGACTTAATGCTCTGAGCTTCTGCTTCGATCAACCAGCAGTCATGGACGAAATGCGGTGTTCTGATCCGAGCAAGCTCCATTTGAAGAAAGAGCTTACTCAAATTCGCAAGGCTGCTCGAGTTCTCAGGGACCCTGGAACAACTTCCTCCTGGAAGTCTCCTCTCAATTCCTCCAGATCTCTAGCGGCTGCATTGAGTACTAATGCTGCGGTGCCTTTGGAGAGTGAGAGTAAGAGGCACGCTGCGCACTCTCAGCTGGACGCACTCTTCCCTCTCCCCGCTGATAATGGCGGTAGCAAGGACAAGAGAGTATTCCTTTACAACTGGAAGAACAACAAATCATCGAGCGAGAAGAGTGCCACACCGCAGAATGATGCTTGTCATCGTAATAACGATGATGCCTCCTCTTCAGTTCGAGGAGGTGGCGTCGATGATAGCTCCAGTGATGCTCGTAATGGAGGTGACTCCAAAAGCGACACCTATTTAGGCGATCTTTGTTCTTCCATGATTTTCAGATATGGAGACAAAAATCTACCGCCGTATGCCAGGCCATTAGGCAAAAGGGAAGCTAAGATTGAGAAGACGAGTGAGAGAATTTGTACACATGCGGATAATTTGTTAAGATATAAGCAAAAAGAATCGGTTCTTGGAAGAAAGTTGCTACATTCCAGAAGATTTCTCAAGGGCGATCCTTCTCCCATGGCTTTGAAATTTGGCCGGGATGATTCAATCGAGCAATCTGATGATACCATGGACTACTCTAATTCTGAGGATTTCAAGGGAGTTTCGGGGGCATCTCCATTGCTTTTGAAACTCAAGAACAAGAATCGATCTTATTCATCCCCAAAATTTTTGAGAGGTGGTCAAAAAGAGGATTCTTCTTATTCTTATAGCACACCGGCATTGTCAGCTAGTTCTTACAATAGATACGCTATTCGCAATCCTAGTACTGTTAGATCTTGGGAGGGGACTACAACTTCAATGGATGATGGGGAAGATGAGTTGGATGATCGTTTAGATTTGGCAGGAAGTCAGGGCTGTGGTATTCCTTGCTATTGGTCTAAGAGAACTCCAAAACGAAAGGGTATGTGTGGAAGTTGTTCATCTCCTTCACTTTCTGACACTTTGATAAGAAAAGGAAATAGCATTTTAGGTGGAAGTAAAACCAGTTATCCTCACCGGCGTAGGTCGTCAAAAAAATTGGCCAACAGTCGCAGGTTTGCTTCAAAAAGTGCTCAAGGTGTTCTTCCGTTGCTCACTAACAGTACAGAAACAAGAGGTGGATCGTCCAGTGGAACTGGGAATAGCGATGATGAACTATCTATGAATTTTGGGGAGCTTGATTTGGAGGGTTTGAGTAGATTGGATGCGAGGCGATGGTCATCAAGCTGTCAGAGCCAAGCTTCAAAGAAAGAAGTGGAAGACCAAGGTTCGCCAGATAGTGTTGGGAGTTTCAGCCAAAAATATAGGCCAATGTTCTTTGATGAATTGATCGGCCAGAACATTGTGGTGCAGTCACTTATAAATGCAATTTCAAAGGGTAGAATTGCTCCTGTTTATCTTTTCCAAGGTCCTCGTGGAACTGGAAAAACATCAACGGCCATGATTTTTGCTGCCGCCTTGAATTGTCTGGCTGCCAAAGAAGCTAAACCATGTGGTTACTGTAGGGAATGCATTGATTTTGTGTCTGGAAAGTCGGAAGACCTCTTTGAAGTTGATGCCACTAACAAGAAAGGAATCGAGAGAATTAAATATTTATTCAAAGAAATATCAAAGGCCCCGGCATCTGCCTTCACAAGATACAAGGTTATTTTGATTGACGAGTGTCACTTGTTACCGCCTAAGACGTGGATCACGTTTCTCAATTTTCTTGAAGAACCTCCCCATCGTGTTGTTTTGGTGTTCATAACCACTGATCTTGATAGTGTTCCCCGTACTATACAATCAAGATGTCAGAAGTATATATTTAACAAAATTAAAGATGGTGAAATAATTGACAGGCTAAAGAAAATTTGTAAGGAGGAGAGCTTGGATATTGAATTGGATGCGTTGGATTTGATAGCGATGAATGCAGATGGTTCCCTTCGAGATGCAGAAACCATGCTAGAGCAGCTGAGTTTGCTTGGCAAGAGAATCACCACCTCTCTCGTCAATGAACTAGTAAGTCTGATCTGGCTACTTTTCCTTGATATCGTCTACTTGTTTCCATTGCTCTTAAAACTTTGTAAAAAGGAAATATCATCTTCCTTGGTTGAACAAATCTTTGTCTGCCACTTGAATTCTCGCTTTACTTTAACATTTTGAGTATTGTGCTGTCTAGGTTGGGGTTGTTTCAGACGAAAAATTGCTGGAACTTTTGGCATTAGCAATGTCATCGAACACTGCTGAAACAGTTAAACAAGCCAGAGAACTTATGGACTCGGGGGTTGATCCATTAGTTTTGATGTCCCAACTGGCTAGCCTGATTATGGATGTTATTGCTGGAACTTACAACATTATTGTTGCCAAAAACAATTCCTCATTATTTGGTGGACAAAGCTGTGAGTTCCATTCCTTATCTTTTAATATTATTCAACTTCCTATTCTTTTGCATAAATCTGTATAGAAGGAAGCTAACACTAAATGAGGTTTCTCATTCAATGATTAATATAATACTTGGAGAATGGTAGAGGCGCAGAATATTTGGTGGTAAATAAAATTGGAAATGCAAATTCTCTTTCAAATTACACAAATATTTATAAAGAACTCAGTTTATGTATCAGATCCATTTAGTGAGTCATTTGGTTTATTTACTGGTTTGTCATTGGTGTATTACCAACTATTTGTCAACGTACATAGTAGTAAAAGTTAAGGCCTCAGGATCATTACCCACAACATCTTTTCAATGACCTTCCCGCTTCTATGTTCAACTTTGAAATGGTATCTCCAGACATAATGTTGACTTCGACAAAATACGCCGATAGAGTAGTCACTTCATTTCGATTAGGGTTTAGAATTAGATATTCTGTGCACTGATTCAATATTTTCATATGATGTGATTATTACAGGCTTTGTGTGATACAGTTAGTCTTTTCTTTCGTGACTGAATATAGTAAAAAGCTCTAGTAATTTTAGGGTTGTGTTGTAAGACTCCTCAGTTCACATTAAAGTCTTTATTTTGAGCCAAAAAGTTGTGTTAGATATAGAATCATGCAGCCTCCTATAATTTTAAAATCTCACTGAATCATAGATAATGATTGAGTTACCCTGTCAGAAGTTAGATCTAAATCCTTGACCACTAAAAGTGGGGGCATCTTATGGATGTAACGTAGTTGACATGCCTCAGGATGCAAGAATGAAAGATCTAAACCGTTCTTTGACTTATTTTAAGCATTGTATGCAACAGTACTTGATTCTATGGAAATTATTTGCCATGCTGGGGTTAGTATCTAAGGATCTGGTATGGTGTTATCTATGTCATTGCAAATCCAATGAGAACTGACACTTCATTGCTCGATAATTACATTTGTAACTCTGAGTAGATATTTTTTAACAATTTTTTTGTAAAGGTGATATTGTAAGTGGAAGACAGAAGTTCATGAATGGAATGACGTTTGCATGCTTCTCTAATATTAATTGACGTTTTCATTGCTTATTCTACAGTGTTTCAGTTTTTCCTATTATTCTTTTATCAGCAATCGTCCATCTGTTTCGAATCCTGTTAAAAGAGTAATAGTGTATTTCAAACTGCACAAAGTAATCCAACATCAGGTTCTTTACTTATAAAAGAACAAAAATATAAAATATCTATAACTTAACAGTTTTCCTAATTGTGGAAGTGTGTTAGTTTTGTTTCAGTAAAGGAAACCGACCTGGAGAGATTAAAGCATGCTTTAAAGCTTCTTTCAGAGGCTGAGAAGCAGCTAAGGGTTTCTAGTGAACGCTCAACATGGTTCACAGCAACTTTGTTACAGCTGGGTTCTGTACCATCTCCAGATCTAACTCAATCAAGCAGCAGGAGACAGAGTGGAAAGATTACTGAAGGTGATCCATCAAGTTCTTCAAGAGAGGCTACTGTTTACAAACGAAAGCCAGATGCTCAGCAGATGCCCCTGGACTCAAGTTCTCCTTCTTCTATGTGCAACGTTGTGAATGGAAATCATAATTTACAAAGGGACTTATTGTCAAAAATGGACGCTGCCAACTATAATTCAAGCCAATTCACGGATGATGGAGACTTGGACACATCACAGAAAGATACCGTGGTTAGAAATATGATCTTCAGGCGTAGAAGTAAAGAAAAGTTAAGTGACATCTGGGTGCAGTGCATTGAGAAGTGTCACTCAAAGGCTTTGAGACAGCTCCTACTCAGTCATGGAAATCTTTTCTCCATCTCTGAAGCTGAAGGTAGGCCCAAAAGCTTTTCAAGCACCATTGTGCACATTTAGCTGATTGAAAGCTACATATATTATTGAAGTATGTTAATGTTGATTTTCTGTGGAGCATGGTATTATTTATCATAAAAGTAAGCACCACTTTATAACCTGCTGCAAGATTCTTAAGCTCACAATTGGAGTACTATTTGATTGATGAGAGTAGATATGACAAGGATTTAAAATATCTATTGTTGTTGATATGATCTAGCTGGTGATGAGAACTGATCTTGTTTTCCTATTATCATCTTATGCATTTCAAATCTAAAATAGAGTTTATGTGCAGGTATTTTGATTGCTTACGTCGCATTTGGGGATGAAGACATCAAATCTAGAGCTGAAAGGTTTTTGAGCAGCATCACAAACGCCATGGAGGTGGTTATGAAATGTAATGTAGAGGTTAGAATTATCCTCCTCCCGGAAGGGGAGGCTTCCATTAATAGTTTGACCTCAGTTGAGCTAGCAGAACAACTAAAACAACAGGCAGAGGCCATTGACAGAGAAAGGAAGTTTGTCAAAGGTACAGCAACAAGTACCTATACTAATCATTCTAGTTTGTTGGATGGAGCGTATAGATCAACCTCCATTTCATCAGAGTCAGCCCCTGAAGGAAATGCTCAAAAAAAATGTCATGAAAAAGAAGAGACAGGAAGTTCCAATGCGGAGAATAGAATCTATTATTCGTGAACAAAAATTAGAAACTGCATGGCTACAAGCCGTCGAAAAAGGAACACCTGGATCGTTGAGTCGATTGAAACCCGAGAAGAATCAGGTCCTGCCTCAAGATGGGACGTTTGATGATCAAATGGAAACAAAGAATTCCTCTGGACATTGGAAAGACGAACCAAATCAGGAGGTCAAAATGGATGAAAGAATCCTCCAGAAAGATCAAAATGGTAGAGGGATAGGCCGATATCCAATGTCTCCAAGTCTATTGCATGGTGGCAACCTTGGTGCCAGTGCCAATAAAGATTACTTGTTAGTCTTCTTTTAATGAGATTTCTTTGTCACTCTTTGGCAATTATTATTCTTCCTTACATTGTTCTTGAATGTTATTCAGGGGATATGAATCAGGGCCTGCAAATGGAGGCTGTGGAACATTTTTATGCTGGAATAACCCCAAACCTCGGAGAAGGGGAAAGGTAAGCAACTTCACTACACATGCTGCTTAGTTTTCGTGTGCAAATTTGTCATAAAAATGGCCATTGATGAGCCTGCGTTGCTCTTCTTTCTTTCATTCGCAGCCGACAAGGGGAAATCCTGTTCAGGCACGCAAAGGTCGACGATTTTCGTTGTTTGGCGAGTGTGGCAAGTCCAAGAAATCAAATCGGAGAAGCAACAGAGTAGAAATGGCTGGACGTCAGAACTTATTTCTGTGATTTGTTTCTGGTCGTCGACGGAAGAGAGAGAGAGAGAGAGAGAGAGAGATTTGTAAATTTATTGTTTATGCAATTGGATGTTTGGCCCCCTCATTCAGTCAGCCCTTGTGGAACCAATAAATATATTCTTACACTGAACTGAAACTCAATGATGTGCCATTCTTGTGCAAATTAGATGATCTGATGTCTTAGAGAGAGAGAGAGAGAGATGTAATTAATGAAGAATCACTATGCCAAAAAAAGAACACAAAACGAGTGATTGGAATTACAACAAAGTTAGCGAGAGGTAGAGTTGGATAATATTCTCTCGGCTACCAACAAATCGTCCGGGGTAGTGACCTGCAAATCAAACGGCTAAATTATTCTCTTTTTTTTTTTTTTTTTCAAATTCCAAATAAGAATAATGTAATATTTATTTTCTTAAAATACTCGTTGATCGTCGATGTGTTAAACAATGAGAAATACGATTAATTTATTAAATTAATTATTTATAATTTATTACATTATTTATTTTTTAATTATACCAATCATTGATTGACACGTCTACGAATATTATCTGATTGGCGAGAGATTAGTAGAATACCTTGAGGTTGGAATAAGATCCTTGGGTGATGAAAACGGGGTGTTTTAGTTGTTCCACAATTGACACGTCATCAGTCACTTCAAGACCTTCTCTGCAAACAACATAAACCCACATCCAAACTACAACTTCATCCACTCTAACAACAACTGTGGCCATCACTTTTCTTTCTCATCATCAAAACTATAAGAATGTACCTGTTCACTAACTCAAAACCTCTTTTAAGCAACCCGGGCCTGATGACCTGTCACGAAATAATGACACTCAACCGTCTTGTTCCGTCTAAATTCATTCTTAACAGTTACGTGCGATTTTATCACCGTACCTGTGGGGTTTGCATTTCCCAAAGAGTTCTCCGATCCAGGGTTCTCAAGACAAAAGAATCACTGTTTGCCTGAGCCGAAAGTAGAAAAAGCTAGATTATCGCCTGAGGAACCGATCATTGGCGCATTATTGTGCATGCCTTTGAACTTTTAAAATCATTATAGATATGACAGAAAGACACTGCATTTTGTGGAAACTTTGAAGACATCCCATTGTATTACAAATTGGTATATAGCAACTTTCTCTCTCTATCTCCACAGCTACATGAATCAGATCCAAAGTAAAAATGTACCTCCTTTATAGTAGCTTTGACGGGAACGCCTAGTACGGCAGCCCCGTTCACCCAACCGTCTTTAATTACCTGTCCTAACATAAAAAAAAAGATATTAGCACAACTACATATAAATACATAAGAAGCAAAGGAACTGGTCTGTATTTAAATGAACCAAATTTTGCATTGGGAACAAAGAGATATGCAAAATCAAAGACTTAAGAAATTAACTATTGCAGTCATGCGAAGAACATATCCAAAGAGTTAAACTGAATGTTAGCTGGCTATGCGTCTGTCTCGTGACTTTTTAAATTCGAAGATGAGCACTGTAGTCTTTATGTTTACTAGTCAGAATCCAAAGTTACAAACATCTGAAAACTTCGTCCGATTTCATTTCAACTACAGAAATAATGTACCCGGAAGAGAAAAAAGCACAGCAAACAAAGTGTTTGTTGGTAAAACAAAATATGAAAAACTCAAACCTTTTCTATATCCTTTGCCAATACAAGAGGCCGAGCAGAATCGTGAATGCATACCAATTCTGATCCAGGATCAACTGCCTATAAAAAGCAGTATCTAACATTAGATAGAAGATAAAGTAATCATTCATCAATTGGAAATAATTTCCACTCAAAGCCACCATAAAGCCTATGGGAGTCTCTTTTATATTATTTGAAATGCAATGAGCAACGTTTCATCATCAATAGAAAAGAAAAATAGTTCCTTTCAATATCAGGATGAAAAAACATTCGAAATGGCAAAAGGAGTTCAAAGCCTGAATTTGCACAATATTTTATGTAGATCAACAAAAGCGACCATTAGAAGCTAGTTTACTCTCTCGGAACACACTATTACGTTACTCAGCACGTGGAAAAAGGCATAGCAGAATTAGTAAGAGAACAAGAGACATCTGCCTAATTTCGAGTGATTTGCAAGCACCTGGAGTCCACTGTACACAGAGTCTTGCCTCTCCTTCCCTGGCAGTGTGAATTTAAGCTCAATTTTGATCTTTGCTTTGGCATCTGAAAGCAAGAAAGGTAGATTATATCACATGAGCAGATCACTAGCGGAAAATAGCACGAACAAAGAAAAATAAAGAAAGAGAGAGAGAGAATTCTTAAACCTTCAAAAATGTCTTTGTACGAAGGATCACATACAACGATTATTTCTTTTACTTCACTCATACTTGAGAAGGTGTAGAAGCTGCAATAAGTGTATTTCTATAGTAACTTCAACGGTTGGAAAAACAATTCAAAATATCAAAGATGGATCGTTTCGTTATAGCATTCCCTTCGTTTGGAAAGCACATAGTGAGACACCATATTACCTATACAAGGCAATTGGTTGGCTCAGGAGAGGTAGGTACTGTTTCGGCATAGTTGCCTGGTAACACGGAGATAAATTAATCACAATTGGTATATTAGATACAATAACTGATAACAGATTGAGTGAAAAATCCTAAACCATGCATGGCTATTTCATCTACAAACACAAACTCCCTCGTCAAGTACAATTAAGATAAAAACTGCTAAATGTCGACAAAATAGCTGTAAATAGCAACTGGACTGAAGTTAACAGACGATAAATAGACATTCAATTGCATAATATTAGCAAAAAAGCAAATGATTCATATTCTGGAGTAGCAAAATGAGAGATTGGGGATGAAGCAGGCGAGGGGAAAAAAGAAGTAGACTTACTCCCATCCTTTTGCCCTGACCTCCTGCCAAAAGAATGACAGAAACACTTTTCTCTTTCACAACTTTTGATGTCTGACGGAGGTTAAAAAAAAAAAACAACGAAAATGATGTAAAAAACAAACAATTTTGAGAAGGAAGTTCAAATTGAAGGTGAATATTGTTAAAGAGTTCGTCATACATCAGAAATGGACAATGAAATTTCAGTGAATAAAGCGTGTATACATCAGGAGAAGAGGTGTAGCTTACTTCCCCAACTTCTGCAGAGCAGCAAGTGATCCATGATTTCTCCGCTCGCTCGTCCCGAATCAAATTATGTCGAGTGCCTGGAAAATCAAACAAGAAACCGACTTCATTTCAGGGTATCAAAAATGGGATCGACGGGGACAAGGGCAGAACGGGTAGCTGTCAAAATGCACAGAAAAGAGAAGAGAGAGAAGAGACAGACCTGAGAAATGGAGTTTGAAGAGAGAGGAAGGAACGACTTTGGCGGGAATAGAGGGACGAGTGATTGGAAAGAGTGAAGGAGGAGAAGATGAGGTAATACCCACATGCAGAAAACGGCTGCACATCCCTCCTTCCTTCTTCCGACACGAAAGCAATCAACGCAAAGCAGGAGAGAGAGAGAGAGAGAGAGAGAGAGAGAGAGAGAGATGAGGGTATATACAGTCAATTCATATTCTCCGCGAAAGACCAGGGCTTTCAGACAAAAATTAAAACTTTAGACTAATATTAAATTTGATGAATAAATTTTATTTTTATTCTTTTGATTTTAACTTATCCGAGAGCCGTGGTGGATTCGGTCCGATTCAATTCTAAATTTATTTTAAATTTTAAAAAAAAAATTATTTATATTTTATTTTTGTTTCTTGGTTGAATTTTCCGAGTTCGAGCCAAATTTTAAGTGTTTAATTTTTTTAAATTTTAATTTAGATTTTAATCAATTTCAAATCGAATATTTGGCCTACGATCTATTTTTAGTTTTTACAGTTCTCGAATATCCCAATTACTGTAATAATTGGGATAA
>JAJTVC010001165.1:0-14454 GCA_022433055.1 Begonia peltatifolia | reverse complement strand
TCTCTCTCTCTCTCTCTCTCTCTCTCTCTCTCTCTCTCTCTCTCTCCCCTTTTTCTTTCTTTGGATCATGTAATTTCTTTTATTTATTCTGAATGATTCAGGGCAAGGAGTGCAGCAGAAAATGTGAGTCAGATTTTTGTTCAGGTACACTTTCTTCTTCTCTTCTTCTATTGTAGTAAAAGATCAAATCCTTGCGATATTTTAGAAATACATTATGCTGATTTTTCTTTTATTTCGTTGAAATACCAACAATATACCTTTAATTTCCTGATTATCTGGCTCTTTCCTTTATCTTTATATATATATAAAATATGTGTATATATAGTGCCACCATTTTTAAGATATGGAAAGTACTGCGGACTACTGTACAGCGGGTGCCCTGGGGAGAAGCCTTGCGATGGCCTCGACGCCTGTTGTATGAAGCACGATGCCTGTGTACAGTCCAAAAATAGTAAGTTTTTGTCTTCCATATTTCTATTTTATTGTTTCCCTTAACATCTAATTATATAAATTAATATTTTTATTTAGACTAATCCTAATTTAACCAAATTAATCACGCATTATTGTCTCGTTTTCTCGCAAAAGTAATAGTAGGAAAGTATTTAGGCGTGTGACTTTGGATTTAGCATTGTTAAATTGTATAAATATAAATATAATGCATGTTTCATAATATTCAAACTTGTAAGCTTGACACGTTTTGTTTTTTAAATTGATTAAGTAAAATGTAGCTTTTGTACAAAATAGTGGTGTTGGTGACATCTAACCAGTTTGTGACACCCTAAAATTACAAAAAATAAAATAAATTACAAAAATAAAAAATATACTAAGACTGCTACAACTAACTTCAGTGAACATGAAACTTAATCAATATTGCTTAATTGCTTGATGAAATAAAAGAATTAGTTTTTTTAGTTATTTTACAAGATCTCAGCCAAAAAAACGAGCGAATAGAGATAAAAATAAGAATAAAAAAGATTTGACGGAAATTTGTGTGATGACAGATGAGTATTTGAGCCAAGAATGCAGCAAAAACTTTCTAAATTGCATGGCCAACTTTAAACGAATGAAAGGCCGGAGAACGTTCAAGGGAAACAAATGTGAGGTGAACGAAGTTATCGATGAAATTTCCACGGTCATGGAGGTGGCTTTGCTTGCCGGTAGATACCTTCATAAACCCTAACGATTGCCTACGAATTCTATGTATTTCAATCGAACATTCAGATGCGAAAGTGAACCAATGTCTAAGTTAATCTTTCATCTTTCATTCTTAACTTTCTTCTTTGATGTACTTGACTAAACTTTGTTTGTAGTCTCATTTCTTATTTCAAACCACTAACTTGTTGTATTTTTCTCTTGTTTCTTCATTTATTTTTTTTAAAGATTTTAAATTTAAGATGAAGATAAATATGAATTGTTAATTTATCATCTGAAAGTCAAAATATTATGTGTTGTTTATTTATTCGTATAATGATTTATTATTTTTAATTATATACAATCTATTATAAATGGTTGGGTGAGAGATAAAGCTTAAGGTATGGTAAATAAAATGTCAGACCTACCGACAAGAGTTAAACAAGGCAAACGAGAGGATTTCGTTACGATTACGACATTTTCAACTTATATTGATTATAATATATTTTTTAATTGATTTCTTATTAAATTTACAATAACTATTTATAATTTTATTATATTATTAATTTGTATTATTTAATTGATTAATATATTAAAAGAAGAAAAATACACTAAACATGGACATTAAGATACTATATTTAATATCATTTGTCTTTCATTTAATTTTAATCTATATTGTAGTATTTTTTTTTAAAGTAAACTACTAAAAATTTAGTGGAATATTGTTATAATTACTTATTCTATTATTTAATTGATCAAATTAAAATATTAAAATAAAAATTTGAAAATATAATTAGGACAATTTTAGATTTGTGGGGCGGTAGACATGCCAAACAGTTCTAGTCTTTAATTGAATACACAATATGTTATTAGAAGTACAAAAACAATTTCTTCTTGACTAATTTTTATTCTAGGGTTCAACCATACCATGTGACACTATTTTATTTATCATGTGACCTACTATTGTTAACATGTACATCACTGTCAGATCAAATCGAATCATACAATCTTTGTAATTTTATAAGATCAAATAGAATATGTTACTAATTAATTAACGTTTATTACATTGTAAAATAATTTTATTATTCATAATTTGACCAGCACATAAAAAATGATAATTTTTGGAAAAAAGATAAAGAGTGGCAAAAATACTGCGGTCGTTGAAAACCGGGAAAACGGAGGGGGAGAGAGTTTGAATTGGGAAGTAGTTTTTGGTGCTAGCTCGTGTAGTTGAGGTCCATATCTATAGTAACTAGCAATGGTATTCAAGGATGTGTCAAATTTAAATTCACTTTCATTATATTTAATTTCGAGTTGTTTAGTTTGGATTGTTTTTCCACCCATGGCTTGTGAGACGGTGGTTTGAGGTTAATACCTATGGGAAGTGGAAATTAATGAAAATCTAGAAATGTCAAATTGAAATACAAAGGCAGTGGCACAACATTGAATGCTTAGGGCCACGGCGCCTTCAAGTTCTTGACCAATGCAATGGTGTTGATGAACGAGAATTAGCTCTAGGCCCTTTCTGTATTGTATATATAATCAATTAGGTTAGAATTCACAATATTAATCATAATTAGAATACTATATTGAGATTAGAAATGAATAAACTAGAAATCACTATAATCTAGAATAAAACATTGCAGCGGAAATGTAGTACCCGTAAATTCTTTAAATATAGCCTTATAATTAGAGGCATACTTATGTTATATGTTGTTTATTCTTTATCAATGAAGTGTTTTGGAAGATGATTCATTGTCATAACGTTTAAAATATTGTGAATTTAATTGAGTAAAAAGCCAAAAGGCAAAATTGAAGAAAATATTCCAAATCGATCGACAATTTGACTAGACTGGTCGATTCCTTGCCAGCAAATTTCAGTAAGCAAAAAAATAAAAAAAAACAAGGTTGAGGTGTCAATCGAACAAAAGAGCGGTCGACAAGATTGAGGAAAAAATCGTCTGAATGGGGACGACATGTCGATTAGCATTAGACTGGTGATACGAGAAATTGCATATTTATTTGAAAACCCTAACCCTAACCCTAAACGCATTATTTCGTACTAGAGTTGTGAGTTGCCTCTCAGCCACTCTCAAGCTCTGTCAAGGTAGGTCTATTTTACGTTGAGATTGAGTAAGCAACGATTCCCAAATAGTCATAAGAGTAAGAAATGATTGATTAGGGTTTTCATTTCCATCTTATAGAATATGCTAAATGCAAGAATTTTTATGGTTAGGTTAAGCCTAAGCAAAGGTTAATTATCGTAAGCAACTGTTACCATGTTAAGGCTTTTAGATAAATGATGTTTGCACGCATTTGCGTTTTCGGCCTACAACACAAGGTGCTAGGGTAACTCATATGTTTTACTGTTATATTGAAGATGGTATTACTCGATGATATGTTTTATTATAGGTTCTAGAATGTGACACGTTAATGGATGTAGGTGATATTTTATGGGTTTGGTCCATCAATTTGCATTACTAAATGCTAGGTTTTATAGTTATATTTTGTCTATGGATTTAGAATATGTTATTGTTATGTTTACGATAATGATGACTTGAGAATTTGAGTACTTGTTTTATTGTTATGATTTTGATGATAATAACTCGATGAGTTCCGTTTATGTTACATTCATGATGATATTGATTCAAAGATGTGTTTTAATGTTATGTTATAATGACATTGATTTGAGGATGGACAATAATATTATGTTATGATGATAATGACTCGAGAAAGTACTTTAATTTTATGTGATGATGATATTGATTCAAAGATTTGATGTTTATGTTAGTAAACTGTTATGAATGGAATATAAATGTAAAGATGAACGGTATGAAGAATATGTTTATGTTTACACTATATGTTATGTATGACTTTTGCATTATGAAAAACCTTTTTATTAAGAAAGACAAAAAGACTAAGAGACTGAAAGATTGAAAGAAAAACTGAATAAATTAAATAGTCATTGTGAGTAGGGACGAGTTAGCTGTCATTTATGAGGTGGACTAAATAGTGCTGACTTATTCTCCTAAATTGAATTACCCCAACGACTAAATTGTTAATGAAAGTAAAAAAAGAAAAAAGATTGAAAAAAAGAAAATACATGTTTTTATGAAATTGTATATCATTCTCATATTATTTTTATGCATATCTTATTGAGCGTTAAACTCATATATGAACTTTGTAATGTAGGTGAAAACAATATTTATGTGACTGATAAAGGAAATAAATAAAAGATGTAGTTGAAGAGGAGCTTTTGGGGCGAGACTATATAGTTGTTAGTGTGAGATTGACCAACGATTGAATAAGATGAATGATATTTAAAAAAAATAATTTTGAATTCATAAATGCTATTTTTACTGAGTTTAATTTTGATTTATTACATATTTTTTTTAATAAACTTGCGAACTAAGTATTTTTTATATTATAATTTTAAATTGTGATTATTTGAATTCTTCTACTGTTCATGTAAAGATAAATTACTTAAAGTTAAAAGTAGAAATAGTGTGTTACGGGACATTACAAGATTGTTTGGGAAAAATGACTTTGGAAATGAAAAATTGAATAACAAAATATGATCATAAATAAAAACTAATTTAGGGGATTGAACTAAAACTATATCTTAGAAATTGATTATAAAACTATGATTATTGGATATAAAACAAAAAAATCATGCAAACTAGAAGTTATCACCTAACCTTTAATAGTTAAAGATGGACTTTCGATTATGGAAGATTAAAAGTGGACGTTGTGATCAAAATTGAGTAATGTAAACTAGGGTAAAATGTCTCGTGCTAATGTGATTTCACCATTGGTATGATAAAGCCAATGAGACGTCAACACATAATTTAGTTTAATTGAGCTAATTAATTAGTTTTAATTTTAATTAACTTTGGTTTTATTAAAAATATGAATATATTGAAAGACAAAAACTGTCTTTTAGACAAGATCAAGTAGACACTAGTGCAAGTTAACACTTACATAGACCAAATGGAATCAATCCAGTTAAGTGTGTTCAATCCTCTAATGAAGAGAAAATGTGTGTCAGAGAGAAAGATAGACTTCGATGCAAAAATTGTTCCAAACGCAGAGAGGAATGCATGGGTATAAGAATCTCCGAGCGAAACTAAGATTCCAGGAAATTTTATGTTGCTTTTCTTATTTCGGAATACATACATAAAATTTTTTATGAAACTGATATAATTCATGAAATAAACGATTTATATATGTATCCTACCCTTAAACTAACATGTTAGGATGTTTTCGATTGGTCGAAATAAGATATTTGAGTGAAATTAAAAGAGATCTGATTTAAAATCGAGTTTCGTATGAATTTCGCCTAGAGTGCTACAATGCACAATTTGATTCAAAAATTATCTTTTTTGTATGATTATGCTACAACATTGTGACGTATATCTTACGACATTCTCGCAGTTTCTAGATAAAAAATACATTTAAAAATTTAAAAAATAATATAAACTAATTGAAGGAAACATCCCGTCATTTGAACAAGAAATGACAGGACGTTATGTGAATTTCGAATGCCTCACCGATAAGCGGCAACATTTGGATCTGTAATGTCTTGACATTGTGCAAGGTCAAATGCCCTATTGTTTGACATTCATAATGCGTAGACGATGATTGTGGGGTAATTAAATGGGCACGAGGCTATGCAGCAACGTTAGGGCGAGGTTTGGGATACTTGGATTATTTCGTAATTTCAACAAAATGAGATAATAGATAGACACTATGTACATCTAGATCATATATAAAATGATGATCAGACATGTTACTCATATATCATGAGACTTGAAAAAGAGATGTCATGATTGGTACGTGGCTAACGTAATATGTTCATGCATTCAAGATTGCATAGTGCACGTATAAATGAAAATTTGGCTCATAGGTAGGTTAGGTGTAGTTGACTAGTATACTAAGTAGATGCATGTTGGTTGGCCATTGAGCCCAATGTGAAAGTAACTTGTGTATTAGGGTGATGCACATCCATTAGCATTTTTGTTGTAATATGTGGTGTCGGAAGATACACATTAGTACCGTTAGAACCCACTGACGATATATTTTCTTGTGTGTTATAGACAATCATGGTTTGAATCAGGATCGACCTATAGCTCTGATATCCTTATGAAAATAATTGGCAGCTACAACCATGTGGTGGAATCGTGAAATCTAGTTTGTGCAATTATTGTTGCGTAAGTTGTACGTTCATATTGACATTGACATAAAATATGTTAATATGAGAGTTTTCTTATCAACATTAGAACCTGCATGTATGAAGAATAATAATGAATATAAATTTAAAAAATTTATCGAATATTTATACATTATCATTATTACGTGCACATAGATAGATATATGTTAGAATCTACTCAGATAATGTTATCCAAGATATGTTGGTCTTTTACTGCACAGTCTCTAGTGTATGGACATAGCAAATTTTATTATTATTCTACTTAGGATACAGTGGATTTGGGATTGAGTGATAGAACTAGACATAGTTTCACAGATAGTGTTGACTAATAAACACTAGGTGAAGTTAGAAAACCTAGTGCAGGAACGTAGTTGCATTTGATAATGCTGATTAAGTACATGCAATCACTTAAGGAAAAGTGTGCATGAAATTAGTTCTGCATTATTTTAAAATGTTCGTACATGACATAAAATGTACGTTGATCTTGACATATAGGCTATGATTTATGTTATCATATGTTTATGCATTCATTACATGCATCGTACATTTTTACACTTCTGACACATAAAATAAATGTATGAAATTTATGACACAAAAATAATGAAAATATGTAAACACAAGTAATTGATTGACCAATCACAAAATTGAGATTAGGAAGAATAATTATGAAGGAGATTTGATAATAATTTTTATATTTATTATTAAATACTCATAAATGTTATCTAATTTTTAATGTAAAAAGTCAAATTTGCCACTAACTCATATTTTCTATTATTTATGCATGAGGATCAAAATTGAACAAAGAAAGCAAGAAACCTACAAACATAAAAATTAGAAGTCAAGCAAAAGAGAAAGATCAAAATTTCAAAAAGTCTACAAAAACACTTGAAAAACTCTTACGTTCTTGAAGTCATGCCTCCGTGTTCTTGTCCAGAAATTTAAGAGGTAGGGGTCATTCGTATTTATGCTGCAACATTTAATCACAAAAGGCCTTCACATTTATATTAATGACACACAATATTCTTAAACCCTACTCTTGCATAGTCTTTTCTTACATTTCTTATCATTTCGTTCTTAACGTTTAGTTACACACTGTCATTTCATAAAACATAAAAAATTCATTTATGTTTCGTTTTCGTACATTTAAAACCATGATGCATGATATATAGCATACCATACACGTACAACATACAAACAACATAAATGCTTAATATATTGTAATGTAAGTCAAAAAAGCAAAAATGCATAAACACACTATTTACCTGGAGTTTTTACCAATTTAAACAATTTGACCCAACACGATCGATTCTGTTATCCTGAAAACCTAAAGCATACAATTCTACATTATCATCCACAAACACAATTCCCATTTATAAACACTACTCTATAACCAAATCCAACAATTCCATTGTCATCAATCAACAAACTAATTCAAATCAAGAATTATTCTCGACAAATATCCAATTCCAATCAACTCTCCACACTAGCTATCTAACTTCAAAACCATCAAGAGAAGATCTATGCATTCAACATCCGGTCCATCATTTTCATCCAAAATAAATAATCCCAATAATCAAATCTAAAAAATTAGTATTTAATCCGATTGAAACAAATTTCAAATTATTCAATCCAAAGATATATCATAACTTGCATAATTCAATTCAAGCTCTTCAAACAATCAACAACTGAACCAATTTCGCCCAAACAATTTAGCAACAAAATAAAATCCAGATCTTAGCTTAACATAGAACAAAATTAAAAAATTCATAACTTTCTCTACAATTATCCAAACGATTCGACTCCAAAGGCTACGGCTCACCCTTGGTGTCTATTTTTACATAATGAGACTCATTTATCAAAAGCTGTTCACCATAAATGGCAGAAAATCAAAATCAAAACTGCTTGGTTTTTTTACCATAATTTGTTTTTATCCAACTTCAAAAATTCACAACAATCCAATATTTGTCCGAATTCGATAATTCAAATTGTCATGTAAGCCTTAGGATGTGTAGTTTCTAATGGTTTAATCCACTTATCAAACCAATATCATTAGCTCAGCCGAATGAATGAAAAACTGGACCTGCCCTGTGCCTAATTCAAATTCCACATTTTAATCAAACTTTCAACAAACTTCGAAAATTCACAATAAATCCAATACTTGTCTGAATTCGATAATTCAAAATACTACGCAAACCTTAAGGTGTTTAGTTTCTCATAAAAATTCCATTTAATAAATAAAACATACCAGCGCAACCGAAAATATGCAAATCAAAAACTGTCTTTTACATAGCCTTAAATTCAGGTTTTTCATCAAAACTCAACTAACCTTCAAAGTCTTTCCACAACGACCATCAATATGAGTTCATAGCTTAAAGAAGTATCTAACAATGGAAGAAGACCAGCAAGCAATCCATTTTCGTGCAACCATATTAATCCACAACAAACCCTAAATCAAACTCTAATCAATAAAGCCATAAGACTTATAACTTACCTTGATATTCTTGAGCAATAGATGGGAGTTTTCTTGAGAGAAATATTCAGCAAAGAACCACCATTTCCGTGCATACCATTACCCTCCAAAACAAACCCTAAAAATTCCATCAAAACAATACTATCTCCACATTTAATTCTTATGCTTCACAATTAATAACCAATTTTATTCTTACCTTGAATATCCTTGAGCAATAGGAGGGTTTTGTTTGAGAGAAAGTTGCAGCAAGTTTGGAGGAGGGAGGGAATTCGTACGTGGAAGAAAGAGAAGATGAGTTTTGCTTAAAAATAAACTATCATCAATATAAGCTTAAGTGATGAGCTTAGATGAAAAAGGGCAATGAGGTGGCTACATTTCATTTGGCCAACAAAGCATACCCTTTCTCCCTTCTCTCTCACTCAGAAAAAAAAAACTTTCCTCCTTAAGTTTTGAACTCCACGTAAGCGGCCTGTGAAGTAAGTTTTTCCATAAATTTTGACTTTTCTTTTCCCTTTTTTTTTTTTTTTAATTCAAATATTCTTCCCTTCACTTTCTCACTTCTTCTTTTTAATATTATTTCTTCTCTTCTATCCCTTACCTTATTCACTTAGAAAGCAACTCATTAGGGTTGAAAAGTTAACCTTTCTCTCAACGTTTCTTCGTCTTCATCTCCCGCACCAACGTGGCGTCCCTTTTTCATAAAGGTTGACTTTCGAATATTTTATTCTTTCTTCTTCTTTGTTTTACTTTTTTATTTTTATTTTTTTTTTATTCTTCTCTTAATCTTTTATATTTTTCTTTTTAACGTGAATATTCTTTCACTTTCCTTTATGTTTTCACCCTCTCTTATTAAACAATAACCAAAACATCAATTATAATTGATATATCCTTCAAATGTACTTTTTTAATATTTTCGAAAGATAAATTATCTATAACAAAATTTTGTACATAATTTCTCTTACAGGAAATGATAAAATTTTGGGTGTTACATAACTGCTGTCAAATTCACTTGAATATTTAAGTCTTCAGTAGTTTCACACTTCTTTTACTACTTCAATTAAGATTTTGTTCATTGAAAGAGTGTGAAATATTCATTTGTGTTCAAAATTTTACTCTTATATTTTGGTGAACGAGTTAAAAGTGACGTCTTGAGAAAAGGTTACAGGTAAAGATTTGGATTGATGCACATAAGTTTAATCTAGTAAACTCAAGGAATTGAGTTAGAACAAAAATCTTCAAGAAAGTGCAGAATTAGGCAAGGTTGGCAAAAACGTATTAACAAATTTGTTTGCACTCTTTTACCTCTATCTTTTAATTTGTTGTTTGTGATAATTGTTAAGTTTAGAATCACCTAATTAATTAAGAAGTATAATTTATTTTACACATGCAAACTAACTTTATTTTCAATATTAAAGACTTCAAAACTTGTGATAATTGTTAAGTTTAGAATGGCATAATTAATTGATAACTACAATCTATTTTACATATGCAAACTAATATTGTTTTCAATATTAAAAACTTCAAAAACTTATGTATATGGACATTATTGACATTAATATGTATATGGGACTATACTCAATGTGACATAAATATGTTATGAAATTGTTTTTATAAATATGTTAAAAATATAGGATATGTCACACAATGCTAGACTTTCAGAGTTTCACCGTTTTGACCCTACCCGAAAGACTCTGCTATCTCATGGATTTTAGGATTTTTCATCTAAAGAGAACATTTAGTTGATCTCATATATACTCTATAGATCAACAAACTCCACACCTCGAAAAATAGTAGTTAGGGTTTATGTATCGCTCTAAATTTTTAAAATTAATTTTTTCCTAATTCGGAACGTTAAATTTTTTTTCCAAATTTATCTATCTATCTAAGTTTAAATTTGAGCATTAAAACTCTAATTTTATAATTTCGAAAGCCTTTTTGAATATTTAAAAAATAAATATTAAATGCGCAGAAGGTTTTAAAAATAAAGTTCAAACATTAAATAACTTTGCCAGAAATAAATGCAGAATCAAAACATTAATAAAACAATTCAGAAAATCCTTATTAACGAAATGTCAACCTAATTTATTTAAAATCTCAACAAAGTACAAAATATCATTAAAAGATGAAACATATGAAAATAAACTTATTTCTCTAAACAAAAAACATTTCCTTCTTCTATATGATCACCTGCCTATAGAAAGTTTTTAATCAAAGTCATTTATTCCTTAAACAAAAATTCACCTACATCACAAAAAAATAAACTATGATAATAACTCAGTAAGCGAAAACACGTGTATGTAAAAATTAACATTATACTTTATTGACTTCTGACTTTAACAGTTACATACTGGTTATAATTCGTTTTTCAACCTTCGTTCAAGTTTAGTCATCTTATTGTCATTCAGAATTTTCTATCTCATTGTTATTCAAGCTTTTTCATCTTATTTTCATTCAAGCGTAATCATCTCATTATCGTTTAAGCATAGTCATCTCATTTTCGTTCACAGTTAACCATTTTATTATCGTTCAGACATAGCTATTATATATTTTTCATCAATTTCATCATATTCATACAAGATGCCCTATTATTTTTATTTTTTAAAATAATAATATGTCAATGCTTAAACATGTTTGTTCAGTTCAAATATCTAATCGAACAATAAAATAATTATAGAAAAAATAACATAAATTTTGTGATGTAGGGTCGTAATCCAAACGTTCAAAAATTTAGTGTTTCACTTACCTGGATTCCGAGAGGTTCGAGTTATTGGAATTTTTTCAAGATTCCAAATAAAATCATGCGTGTACTCTTAGGTCGATAGGGTCGAATTAGCTCGATTCAGACCACTTTTGGAATTTTTTTATGCTTAAATATGATTTAGGAAGAAATTCTTTACTGGTTTATTCTTAGATTATCTCGAGTCATATTATGATTGTTTTGAATAGTTTTAGGTCAAATTTGGAGGTCCGTAAGTGATCTGGTTTGGTCTGGGTCAATTCTAATTGAAATTTGGGTATGGACTGGTTCAGTTAGACCATATCTGATTCGGTTAGGTCGACTTAGTCTGGACCGATTCAGTTGAACCACCTTTAAGTGAACAAGTTAATTTGGTTCACTGGTTGAGACAGTTTATTCTTAGATCAGTTCAGGTCAAAATATGATTGTTTTGGACAATTTTTGGCCAAATTTAGAGGTCTGTAAATGATCTAGTTCGGTCTGGGTCAATTCTTATCTAAACTTAGGTCTGGATCGGTTCAGTTGGACCAAATCTGGTTCGGTTAGGCCGACTCAGTTTAGGCCGGTTCAGTTGAATCACCTTTAAGTGAATAGGTTGATTCGGTTAATTGATTCACTAGTTGATACTAAAAACTTGTTCCTAATCGGTTTAGTTTCAAAATCGAGTTTGACACTTTCAAAATTGAACTGACCCAAATAGGCGATTCGGTTTGATTTTATAGTTCTACCCAAACCGATTTCCCCTCCTACCCATAGATGAACATGATAGGGGTTTAAATGCTTTGAACACAGTTTGCTATTTTCTTCGTTATCATAAAACTGGCAAAATCAACAGTAAATGGCGGATATAGTCAGTTTAAGACACAAAATGATGAAAATATTTATGAAACAAATCAACGGAAAGAAATCAAATTTATCCATGATTCCCTCAATCGAAGAGAAAAGACCTATTTATGAGAGAAATAGACTTGGCAATAACCTCCATTAACATCCCCACTAAATTTCCTCAGTTTCTTTTCTTCCATGGCAGCTTTTGTTGCGTGTTGTTTGGTAGCACGTGGACAGACTGCATTTAATAAGGTTTCTCTAACTTTCTGAATTAGGGTTTTTGCCTGTAAGGTAGAGTGAGAGCGAAGGCAAAACAAACAGGAGAGATAATTTATTTTTAATTATTTAGAAGAAAGCAATAATATGCAAACTTTTTTTAATCAGATTGACATCCTCTGAAAATCTAACATACTTTCCCATTATACATTATAAAAATAAAAATTGTTCAAAGCAATGCCGACGTAAATGCGTAAGTTTGATATACATTCTAGAGAGAGAGAGAGTAACGGAGAGAGAGGAGAGGCTAGCTTTTGTCGGTATGGCAGAGACAGAATGTTGCTTTTTGGGCTTGGCAGTTCTTCTTAAACCAAAATTAAGTTTGACTTGGTTATTGCGAGATTGTTCAATAATTTGATTGTTTTAAGGAAAATACTGATATTTCTAATTTTATACTAAATTTGAAAAATGATGTAAAAAAAATTATAAAATAAATATTTTAAGATAAAAAGTTTATAGTTTTGCCTTGTTATTTTAACAGAAGAGTTTCCAACAAGTATGTAGCAAGTAAACATCAAATGTTTTTCCATATTAGTTGAGGAATGCTTTAATGAGGTTTGGTGGAAGGTTCTGATCTCAGAGAGAGAGAGAGAGAGAGAGAGAGATGTTGATGTATCGAAGTCTCCTATATTTATCAGAGGTAACATAGGAATTGTACTTCTCTCTCTCTCTCCCTCTCTCTCCCCTCTTTGTCAATGTATCTATCTCTCTCAAATTCTGCCTCTGTCTCTGACCTATGTCAAAAGTTCAAAACCCATTACTTCTGCAACACTTCCTTTGTCTCTCCTCCACCGTTGCTCCTGTCGCTTTTAAACAATTCCCTCGACCAGTTTTTCATTACTTGCTTATAAAATCTGGCCGACCCTTTTCAATCTGATTCAGGTCCTTTTCAGACATCCATTTGATCATAATTTCAGCTGCAATGAGAGTAACCCATTCAATCTTCCTTCTTTCCTTAGTCATCTTCACCGGGTTCATTACAGGAGGAAAGAAATTAGTCGTCTTCCCCAGCAGCGGCGGAGGTTCAAAGCTCAGCTCAGCAGCAACAATGGAGGCTCTGAGAAACTGCAAACTTACAAGAAAACTACATTTCTACGAGTGTTTTCCTCACATGGTGAAGAACAGTAGCTCTGATGAAAAAAGGGTCGTTCCCACTGGCCCCAATCCTCTCCACAACAGATAGAACAGAGGATTTATTAGTTCAGCCATAGTTTCAGATTTGTATCTTCTTGCACGATAAGTAACTCTTGAAATTAACGAGTTCTAGGAGTAAACATAGAGTTGTCTTGAAATTGTAGTTATATATTTTCCTTCCCAACTCTTGAAATTAATGACTTCTCTTGAAATCGTCTCTTAGGGAGCACGTTATAATTCTAAACTTTAATCTTTGATGTCGTATGTAACACTTACCTTATACATCATTTGTGCAATTTAATTACCTTACTAAAAAACAAACTTAGAGTGAACTTTAACGTTTTAATAAAACTTTTATCATTTGACCTCTAATTAAATTGAATTTACATAAGAAACCTTGTATTTCTCAAATGTGGTTCCATTGAAATAATGTTCCAATACATAAATGTTTAAGATTAAACAATATTTATAAAAGCTTTCAAAAGAAACTGGGTTTGTGTATTTAATATTTAAAGTGTGTCAGGACCTCTTAAATTGGAAGGTCCTTGAACTTTCAATAAAAGTTCACGTCTTCACTTCCCTTTCTTACAAATTTATTATTAGTTAAGTTTTATGTCAGCCATCTTCTCTCTCTCTCTCTCTCTCTCTCTCTCTCTCTCTCTCTCTCTC
>JAJTVC010001164.1:869-25000 GCA_022433055.1 Begonia peltatifolia | reverse complement strand
CAAACCGGACAATACCTTATTGGGAAAATGGGTCGTTATATTTTCCACATCTCCTGTCATAACACACAAGGATAAAATTAATGTTATTTTATATGAACATGTTGTATTTACTAACAAAGGTGAGGTTTAGCGTTTTCTTGTTCGTTGGGTAGATTCACCAGATAATGATTGTACGTGGATTTCTAAAGAGTCACTTCAGAACTTGTATCCAAACCTCTTGGAGTTCTTTCGAAGTCATTATGATCTTTCTTTGCCAGAATCCATACCAGATCGGAAAGATTCTCAGTCCAAGTCTCAGGTTACACAATCTATGGACATCAAAAGAAGGTTGCTTAACCGCTTAGCTTATGGTTGAGTGATTGATCAGTTTGCTACTTTGTGGTTCCATCAACTTGACTAGGTGATTCATCTACCCGGAAGAGTTGATGATGACATCTTTAATATTTTACTTTTACTATTTAAATGTTTTATTTATTTATTTAAGTTAAAGTTAATTTCTCATCTTTTAGGATTAGCCCTAATTTTTCTATTTAAGTTCTAGCATTGTATCTTTGAAAAACAAATTATGATGATTATTGAATGAATTGAAATGATTTCTATTTTTCAACCATACTTTTCTCTCTAGAATTTCCCTTCACCTCTTTTCCTATTTTACGACTTCCTCATCTGTTCTTCTTTCTTACTCTAAAGCTAACTTCTTTTATATATATATATATATATTTTTTTTTTTAATTTTTGCTGCCTACATCAAAGACTTTCAGATGAGAAGAATTAAAGATGAAATTTGTCTTCCCATCAACAAATCTTGTAACCGAGCTATTTACTTATTTTTATGCATGACTTTTAGCATTGGACAAACACTAACCTTCTTTATGTTTGGTGGCAAACTTGTAACCTTATTATTTTTAGGATACTTGCACATTTAGTTATGTTTAGGAATGCTTCTCGATCGGGATGGGTGCACAAGAAAGGTGGCAAGATCAAAGCCAAGGCACACACGGATGATCATGACCAAGGAAGTAGGCGCGCAATAGCTCGCGTGCAAGAGGAGAGGCGCGTAATAGCATGCGCGCGAGAGGAGCAAGAGGCGCGCAACAACACGTGCGAGAGGAAGACATGACCAAGTAGCGTTTGTGATGGGCACACACAAGGAAGACATGGCAAGCAAAACGCGCGCGAGCGAAAGGCGCAAGGCAACAGTATGCACATGCGAGCAAGAGTCTGATCGTTGATGGGTGCGTGTGTGGGAGGAGCCAGCTGAAGATCAGCAGGCGCAGAAGAATATCATCCGGTGCACGAAGCACTTGGCTATGCATCAGGAGCTCGCAGATGGGCGTGAGGAGCAGCGTGCTTCGTTGAGACGCACGCACGCGTGATTGATGCGCCGTACGCCCAACGGCTACATTTCGCCAACTGTTCTTTTTGCATCAATTTTATTTTCTTTCCTTTTGAAACAAGAACCCATTTTTACCCTTCTATTTAAGCTTGATTTGCAGCTTCTGTGAGGAATTTCTAGACAAATTAATACATTGAAGTTTTCTTCAGAAAATCGAAGTGTTCTTCGATCGGTTCTTTGCGGTTCTGCTCCTCAGTGGGTAATATTCGAGTGAGTCCTTGTTGTTGTTTCTCCAAGTCCCTAGGTTACTTGAAGGTACATCTTAATACCATTCTCTCCCAATTTTTCTAAAGGTGGGAAAGCAGAAGGAGGGTGGTGAAATCCTAGTTTGCTGATGGAGAGCTCTTCGTTTACAGAGGTATCTTTTCCGAGAAGGTACCCTAAGTTGCCTCCTGGATCGGCACGAATGTTTGTCTGGTTGTCGCCATTCATTCGACCTCTGCTGAGGAAGAATACCAGGTGGATGTTCCATTTTCAGGTATGACGTCTTCCACTCTCTCAAGTATTTTAACTCTGTTTTTCCGTTGCACTCATACTATTTTGGGGGTGTTTTCTCCGCTTCACTGAGAGAGTGCCAAACCGCATCCTTTGTTCTTGCTTAGCGAGAGATTTGTAGATCCTGTGGTGTGTCATACGTGCATGTGAATTGCAATGTCTAAATAACACAATGCAATAGGCCTAAACTTATTACATATTTTCTCTGCCATGAATCTTTTTACCTTTTCCCTTCTTTAAATATTAATTTTTCCGATTTCTTGACTTTTCATTGCATAAAATATATCTTCAAAACTCTAGCAAGCCTACTCTTGCACAAAAACTCGAAAGAAATCAACTGTTAATACCAAACAATCTCAAACAATGTTTGAACTTGGGTATAAATAATGTCTTGGTCATCATATCAGTAGGATTATTGTAAGTATTGATTTTATTCAAAGCAAAATGACCACGAGCAACCACTTCACGAATAAAATGATAACGAATATCGATGTGTTTTATTTTTTTATGAAACATCTTACTTTTAGTGAGAAAGATAACACTCTAACTACCACAAAACACTGTGGTAATGTGCAAGTCTTCTTCGTTGACCACACCAAACAACCCTTTGAAGCATATAGTTTATGTACCTGTCTTTGTAACACCATATATCTTGCCGCTATAGTAAATAATGCAACAATGTCTTTTAATGTAGCTCTTCAACTGATAGCACAACCCGCAACTAAAAAGATATATCCTATAAGAGATCTTTTACTATCAAGGTCAACCGTCTAGTCATAATCAACAAATGTAATTATTGGATCTTTAGTTCTTTCAAATTGAAGAAAAATATCACTTTTCCCATACAGATATCTTAGAATCCACCAAACAGTTTCCAGTGCTCTACTAGCCATACTAAATGTGTAAAATAAATCTGAACCCATGCCAACCATAGCATACACGAGAGAGTCCACTGCACTAGAGTACAAAACTTGTGCATAAAAAGAATTTCATCATCTGATTGCGGACATAAGTCAGATAAAAGATTGAAATGAACGTTAACGGAGCACTAGCTGATGTAGCCTTAGTTATGTTGAACCGACAGAGAATTTTTTGAGTGTACTCCCTCTAACTTACGTACAATTTACTAGTTTTTCTATATCTAAGTATCTCCATACCAAGTATTTTCTTGACAGCTATCTAATCTTTCATCTCAAATTTCTTACTCAGTTGTGCTTTGACCATTGTGATTTCTTCTTTATGTTTAGTTGTGATTAACGTGTCATCAATGTATAAGAGCAGATAAACAACTAACTCATTCTCACTATTCTTGATGTCATTACAATTGTCATAATTTCTAGTTCTAAAATATTGAACAAAAATGAATGAGTCAAACCTCTAATATAATTGTCTTGGCAATTGTTGCAGACCATAAATGGATTTTTGGAAGTACATATAGTTGATCAATCTCAAAGTCATACATAGTCGTGGCACCCTTCAAACCTCGAATTAAATTGTGCTTAACAAGTGGAGCAAACACATATGTCAATTGTCTATCTTTTGATCAATAATTGTTTAACTGTTTGTCCTAAATGTTTGCCTTTTCATTTGAGTGTTAATGGTGCCATTATTTTGACTCTATGAGTGAACACTTTAAAGCCATCATAAAATTAAAATTCTCACACCCGTGACAAAATGGAGTCGAGGCTTTTATTTGGTGGATCTTTCCAAGCCAAATGTGTTATGGGTGTGTGGTAAGAAGGTTATGGTTTAGAGCGCACACACAAACATGGCGGTTATGACTTAACTAATTTTGATAGCATTTGTTGATTCTTACTAAACCTCTTGATTGAAATGCGATGGTGACGTTGTTGTGATTTTAATGACATGATTATTTTTTTTGCTTGATCTGTTAGAGACTAGCAATAAGCTAGTTGGAGATTGTGATAAATGCATGAAAATATAAATAATTTATATCTAATTGTATGTATTTATTAAATTTATTTAAATTATAAATGAGTTTTTCTATGATTTTTACTGGTTATTATTTTTGAATTAAAAATAATTTATTTAAGTTTATTTAGTTTTATAAATGCATTTTTATAAATAACATTAATTTTTTAGGTTTAACAATTAAACTGAGAAAAAAGCTAAGCACAAATCAACCTTATTTTTCTCTCTAGCCAGCCCACTCAAGCAATACAAGATGTCAAATGCACATGACTATTTTTTTCTTACTGACAAACACACGTGAAGGACAATGCACAAATTAATTAAAAAAAAAAGATTTGTGCAGTATGACGTCATCAGTTTAAAGCGTAATTCACTCCTTAGCACTTAAACAATTGACACGTGGCGTACATGGCTCATTAAATTATAGCTTTTGCATCCGATTCTTATTTGTTCCGAAGATCTTGGTATTAGTATTCAAATTTTCAAAAATTAGCTCGAAAATCTAGTTAAAAATATTTCTTTCTTTAATTTGAGATATTTTATGCATTATAAATATGCCTAAATAGGGCTTAAACGAAAAGAATTTTCCTTAATTTATCACTTATTATCATATTTTCTCTATAGAATCTGTGATGATATTGTATGTTTTAGGTTAAAAATATTGACGAGCTTAAAGATAAAATTATTTATTTAGTAATTCAATGAAGATTTGGTTATTTTGGTCTTCAATGTTTAAATATTAGATTGATTTTTATTATTCCATATTCACTTGTGTGTTAATTTTATATAATTTCAATCATACTTTCTTTATGTAATGCTGCACACAAAAGTATCATATTATTTTATTAATAAGCTTTTACTGTATTATAAGCTCATGAGTATAGTGTCAATTTTGGATTTCTATTAATAATTGTATTGTTGTTCAAGTTAAATTTAAATAACTTAAAGACCTATTTTATCCTAAAATCAAAACTGAAATTGATGCGCTTAAACAACTAATGGATTCTTCGAACTCTCGCTACTTTTTTTGTTATTGAATTCTCCATACAAAACTAATATCTTTTAAATTGTTTTCTTTTAATCACAAAATTTATTTTTTATTATTTTTGCTTTCGTTCTTAATTAAGTTTTTAGCTACCTTCTCGTGGAATCGACTGCCTCAAACAATGCTGTAACGGTCGCTTAGTAGTGAACAATTTAGACGTAATCAAATTTTGGCGCCATTGCTAGAGAGGTGTAACAATCAAGATTGTCAACTAATATAATGCTTCAAGAGGTAAGTATTTATTTATTTTATTCTTATTTATTTTGTAATTAAAAAAAACTTTTGCAATTCTTTTATTTCCAACAATCAGTATTTAATCGTGTATCGTTTCCTTTCTATTCATAATAGCTTAGGTGTATTTTTAATTTTCTTAGGTTATCTTTTGCTTTTGGTCTTTCATTAACACAAATCTCTTTTATTTCTATTTCTTTAAAGTAAAATGTATTTTTGACTCTATCTTTTAATTTATTTGATTAGATTGTATTTTATTACCATATTTTTTAGTTTTCCTTTTAAATTTATATTTTAATTTTATGATCATAATAATATATTTCCTAATCTATTTAGATGTAATGTATTAATTGAGTAATTTCTTCATAATAGTAAATCTTGGTTTAGAAATTTCTTTTAATAGGTTCTTTTTTAATCTAAGTAGATTTAAGTTAATTGTTTTGGTAGCTTCTTTTAGTTTTCAAAAAATAAAAAAATAAAAAAAATGATAAAAAAATAATAAATAATAAAAAATAAGGGGGTGATCTTTGGTGAATTATTCCATAGAGACGAATTAGGACGTTTTGCAAAAAAACAAATTCAAGATCTTCTCGACAAAACTTCGTCCAATCTTTCATTTTCTTCGTCTAACTCTCCTTCTTTTTCATCCACTCACTCTCTAAACGTTTCGACTTTGGCATCCGAGATTGACGACTTAAGAGCTATGCTGCAACACAAGAACAACAATCAAAGGAGGCTGATGGATTATCTTCACCTTACTCGTACAGTCACTCCATCATGCATCAGGTTCTCCCCTAATATGCCACAATTGGATTTCAAGCTAGACATAATTCAATTCGTACTGACTTTTCATGGACTAGAGAGTGAGAATCCATATGTACATATTAGGAAATTCGATGAGGTGGTGACCACTTTCCATAGTCGTGTTGATGACATAAACTTCGTGAAGTTGAAGTTCTTTCCATTCTCCCCAAAGGATAAGGCAAAAAAATGGCTATATTTTCTTCGACCTAGGTCTATTGGTTCTTGGGAGGAGATGACGAAAACATTTTTTAACAAATACTTCTCGTACCATAAACCAATGGTCTCAAACAATAGATTTCCACTTTCTCTCAAAGGGAAAGTAAAACTTTAACCCAAGCTTGGGATAGGTTTAGTGATCTGTTGAATTCTTGTCCCAATCACGGTTATGAGAGTTGGCATCTCGTTAATTATTTCTTGATAGACTCACAGTGAGTGAACGCCAATTTGTTGAGATGATGTGCACTGGAGAGTTTCTACACAAAGACCTTGATGAAGCCATCGAGTACATGAACGATCTAGCTGAAAAATCTCATACTTGGAGTGGACCAAGTGCTACCGAAAGCACTAGTAAGGCCCAACCAGTTGGAATCTACCAACTTAAGGAAGAAGACAATCTGTAAGCACAAGCGAAGTTTTTACCAAGCAGCTCAAAATCCTCAAGTCCCAAAGTGGTAGGACAATCCATATGGTCTCTAAGGCGGAGGTTAACGATGTTTGTTTTGTTTATGGAGGAGTGGATCATCAAGTCCAGAACTGCGTTACTTATGGTGAGATGAGAAGGTTTATGAAGAGCAATGTAACGCCTTAGGGGATTATACGAAACCCTATTCACCTTACTCTAATTCCTACAATCCTAGTTGGCGGAACCACTCCAATTTTAGCTAGAGAGAATTCAACCAACAAGCACAATCATCCGGGAGCCAATGGAAACCTGACCAATATACTAATCCACCACGAGCACACTCGGCACCACAATACAGTGCCCAACCTGCGAGGAGCTCACTTGAGGACACGACGAAGAAATTTATGGATGCACAATTCACAACGAACAACAAGTTTGATTATGTCCTTAACCAATTGGTGGAAGAGAACATGGATATCAGAAGCCAAGTTACAAAGTTGACTGGTTCATTGGCCATTCAAGAGTGTGGTATGTTTCCATCTCAAGCTCAACCAAACCCAAAGGGACTCCACATGGCCGAAACCTCAGACAAGTCTACTCAGAATGTCAAGGAAGTTAATGTCTTAACCACTCGAAGCAAAAAGCAACTCGATCCATCCACTTTGAATGCTTCGAGTAATAAAGAAGACACTCAAACACCTAAAGACCCAGTAATTACGGTACGAGCGTCATTCCCACAAGCTCTTTGATTTGGGAAAGTATCAGAAAATCCAAGTGAAATCCTTGAACACTTGCAACAAGTGAAGGTTAACTTACCTCTATTGCATGTGATCAAACAAATACCGACTTATGCCAAAGTAATCAAGGATCTATGTATCATGAAAAGACACCACCACGTCAACAAAACTGCATTCTTGATAGAGCAGATAAGTGCGGTGATTCAGGAGAAAGCACCGACCAAGTTTAAAGATCCTAGTTGTCCCACAATTTCCTATTACATCGGGACACAACTTTTTAGCCAAGCACTGCTGGACTTAGGAACGAATATGAATCTCATGCCATATTCCATATACTCACAACTAGGGCTCGGAGAAATCAAACCCACTTCAATAGTGTTGCAATTGGCTGATCAGTCTATGAAAAGGCAACGAGGTATTGTTGAGGATGCACTTCTACAAATAGATAAATTTTATTACCTTGTTGACTTCATCATATTGGAACACCTATTCAGTGGTTGACACAGAGTCCAAGATCCCCATCATTTTAGGTAGACATTTTCTTGCTACAGCAAACGCCCTCATTAAATATAGGAATGATATAATAAAGATCTCTTTTGGGAACATGACTCTAGAGGTGAATTTTTTCAACATCATCAAGCGACCACAAGAAGATGACGAGTGTGCTCAATCCTACATGATCGATGCACTTGTCGAAGAGGAAGTCACCATTTGGAAGAATACCAATGGATATTCACTATCTTCGTGAAAATCGTCAAAGTTCTGATCTTGTGGAGAATGTTTTTGTCATTTTCCAGGATCCCAAGGATAAAATAACACAATTTTGGCAGCCCTGTTTTGAAGAGTTACCACAAGAGAGGGTAAAGTCAAAACCATTTTATGAAGAGACCCCGAACCTCACATTAGCTCAACTCCCTGATTCAAACATGTATTTTTGGGCGACAGTAATACTTTTATGGTGATTATCTCATTCAAACTTGACGCATCACGAGAGCAGAGATTGGTTGATATGCTGTATGAGTATAAAAGAGCGTTAGGTTGGACAATTGTCGACATAAAAGATATTAGCCCTTTAATATGCTCCCACCACATTTTTCTCGAAGAAGGAGCTAATCCACGACGAGACCTACAAAGAAGACTTAATCCAACAATGAAAGAGGTTGTGAATAATGAAGTGTTGAAGTTGTTGGATACTGGCATCATCTATCCGGTCTCAAACAGCAAGTGGGTTAGTCCGACTTAAATGGTTTCCAAGAAATCAGGAGTCACGATAGTTGAGAATGAAAAAGGAGACATCATCCCCACTAAGGTCTTGACGGGTTGGTGCATGTGTATTGATTATCATAAACTTAATGCTGCCACCCGCAAGGACCATTTCCCCCTTTCATTCATTAACCAAATCCTAAAAAGGGTCACTGGTCATCCCATCTATTGCTTTCTCGATGGGTATTCGGGATACTATCAGATAAAGATTGCTTTAGAAGATCGGGATAAGACCGCCTTCACATGTCCTTTTGGAACTTATGCATTCCAGCATATGCCAATTGGATTATGTAATGCTTCGACCAAATTCTAGAGGTGCATGATGAGCACATTCAATGATATGGTCGAGAAATGTATGGAAGTTTTCCTGGATGACTTGACCGTCTTTGGAGACTCGTTCGAATCATACTTACTCAACCTAAAGCGATTCTCCGAAGATGTATTGAAAAATGTCTCGTGCTCAACTGTGAAAAGTATCATTTCATGGTGTCATCCAATATTGTTTTGGGACACATTATTTCTAAGAAAGTAATTGAGGTAGATAAGTCCAAGATCGAACTCCTCTCCAAGCTACCCACCCCAAAAAGCGTAAAGGACATTAACTCATTCCTTGGTCACATCGAATTCTATAGGACGTTCATATAAAACTTCACTGTCATATCTAGACCATTATGTAACCTCCTCGCAAAAGATGTTATATTCGAATGGACAAAGGAGTGTGAGGAAACCTTCCAAACACTTGTGTCCAAACTAATTTCTGTCTATATCATTCATCACTAGATTGGTCTCTTCCATTCGAGATCATATGTGATACAAGCAATTATGCTCTAGAGGCTGTCCTTGGTCAACGAAGGGAAAGGAAACTCTTCGTCATTTACTACGTAAACAAGACTCTTAACAACACTCAAATGAACTATACCACCATT
The DNA here is from genome assembly GCA_022433055.1 of Begonia peltatifolia. Classification (NCBI taxonomy): domain Eukaryota; kingdom Viridiplantae; phylum Streptophyta; class Magnoliopsida; order Cucurbitales; family Begoniaceae; genus Begonia; species Begonia peltatifolia. Next base: position 15,549 of record JAJTVC010001164.1, on the reverse strand, counting down.
GAGAAGGTGTTGCTTGCTGTATTATTTGCTCTTGACAAGTTCTGCACTTACTTGATTGGTTCACCCATTGTGGTCTTCACAAACCATTCTTCCCTTAGGTACCTCCTTTTCAAAACAGATGATTAGGAGCGTCTCATAAGGTGGATCGTTCTATTGCAAGAATTTGACTTGACAATCAAAGATAAGATGGGAGTCGAGAATGTTGTAGCAGACCATCTATCCTGACTCGAGTTCAGCGAACCTGCTAATAGTCTATCTATTCGAGATGATTTCCTGGAATGAGAACCTCTTTTTCGTCACCATCATGCCTTGGTACGCTCACATTGTTAACTACTTAGTGATGGACGAAACACCTCATCCTTAGAGTGCACAATTAGAGTGCACAAGATAAACGCGAGTTTTTAGTCAAGGTTCATAATTTCTATTGAGATGATCCATATCTTTACAAGTACTGACCCAACCAAATTATGCGACAATGCATTCCAGATAATGAAGTTATGAGTGTCTTGAACTTCTGCCATAACGATGCATGTGGAGGTCGTTTTTCTATGAAGAAGATCGCCACAAAGATCCTCTAGTGTGGCCTTTACTAGCCTAACTTGTTCAAGGACACCAATGATTTCTGTCATTCCTGTGATCGGTGCCAGAAGTTAGCTCTTACACGTCGTCCCATGATGCCCTTGAACCTAATTCTTGTGATAGAAATATTTGATTGCTGGGGAATAGACTTCATGCGGCCATTTCAACCTTTTTCTGGCTACCTCTACATCATTTTCGCTGTTGATTATGTTTCCAGGTGGGTAGACGTCGTAACGTGCAGTTCCAACAATAACACAATTGTAGTTAAGTTCTTGAAAGAAAATGTGTTATCTAGGTTTGGTACTCCCGTGTCATCATTAGTGATCAAAGAACTCCCTTCCGTAATTCTACTTTTGAGGCACTGATGGAAAAGTATGGCATGATCTATTATCATTAGTGATCAAGAAACTCACTTCTGTAATTCTACTTTTGAGGCACTGATGGAAAAGTATGGCATGATCCACAAGGTGTCGACTGCTTATCACCCATAAACAAATGAGCAAACTGAGCTAGCAAATAGGGAGATCAAACAAATCTTGGAAAAGATGGTTAATCCCGATCGTAAGGATTGGTCTTTACGCCTTCTGAAGTACGTTAGGCATACCAAACTGCTTATAAATCTCTTCTTGGGATGTCTCCCTATAGGCTTGTTTTTGGCAAGGCGTTTCACTTACCTATCGAACTCAAACACAAAGCTCATTAGGCCACCAAAGCCCTAAATTTTGATGTCAGTGCGACATGTATCAATATGAAGCTTTAGTTGACTGAGCTTGAAGAGTTGAGGAGCGATGCGTACGACAACTCAAGGATCTACAAGGAAAAGATGAAAGTGACTCATGACAAGCAGATCTTAAGGAACGAGCTGAATTAGTGGGTTCATCTTTATGACTTTCGTCTACATCTCCATCCAGGAAAGTTGAGGTCCCGGTGGACTGATCCATATGTAGTATTATGAGTCTTTTCCAACGGTGCTGTAGAAGTTAAAGATTCTTCGAACGATAGAGTATTCGAAGTAAATGGCCAACGATTGAAGCAATACATTGAATGAGTGCCTGAGCCTGAAGAGATCACTCTAATGGCTCCGGTTTATTCATCAGAGTAGTTACTTCCCACCTCATTGTATCCTTTTATTATTGTTGTTTTTTTTTCTCGTTTGGTTTTTGGAAATCCATCACTGTCGCAGGTATCTGGAGCTATCGCGAGTGGATATTGTTGCCATGCAGGCGTCTTCTGTTATTTACACTTTTATTTTTCATATATTTTGAGACATTGAAAACATTGTCAGATTTTGGTAGGGGCTGGTGAGCATACTTATGTGTGAGAATAGTTTTTGTTTTGAGATTGCTATGATTTTGCCAAAATATGATTTCAAGTTGTTTAGTTTTACTATATTCACGTGTGTGAATAGTTTTTGACTTGAGATTGTTGTGATTTTGTCAAATTATGATTTCAAGTTGTCTAATTTGAATCAATTTTTACTATCATTGTCATTAAAGAAATAATTTTTTGAGTTCTCTCTGTGCATGTACTAAACCTTGTGATAAGATGAACGTTAATACCTTTGGTCTAGAGAAATTCCCATGTTTAGGTGAAATCTTTTAAAAGATACATATGCAAGATTGAGAAAACATTGTTGAACTTTTATTGATCCTTAGAATTGGTAAAATAGATACTTAAAACATCATTACGTGGTTAATAGTTTGTTAGACATTTTTCTTGATATTAAATCGGACACTTTTTCTTTTTCATGAGTCTTACTATATGTATTATTATTAATATTATTTCTATTATCATTAGTGATATTATTTGATGTTAAAAAAAGATAAAAGAAAAAAATCAGTTGTTATCATTCAGTATTATTATTACTACTATTATTATTAGTATTATCATTATTAGTATTATTAGTATCATAACTCTCATTTCATTTGTGTAAGTTCTTTGTTTGACATTGATGAAATCCGGATAAGTGAGTTTGTGGTTTGAATAGTGAATTGTTTTCTGTAGTTGAATTGTCTATCTTTTGATCAATAATTGTTTAACTGCTTATCTTAAATGTTTGCTTATTCATTTGAATGTTAATTGTGCCATTATTCTAACTCCATCACTGGATACTTTAAAACCATCATAAAATTAAAATTCTCTTACACCCGTGAAAAAATGGAGTTGAGGCCTTTATCTGGTGGATCATTTGAAGCCAAATGTGTTATGGTTGTATGGTAAGAAAGTTACAGTTTAGAGCACACACATAAACTTGGCAGCTATTACTTAAATAATTTTGATAGTATTTTTTTATTCTTATTAAGTTTTTGATTGAAATGTGATGGTGACATTGTTGTGATTTTAATGACATGATTATTTTTTTCTCTTGAATTACTAGAGACTATCAATAAGCTGATTGAAGATTGTGATAAATGCATGAAAATGTAATTAATTTATGTCTAATTGTGTGTATTTATTAAATTTATTTAAATTATAAATGAATTTTTCTATAATTTTTATTTGTTATTATTTTTGAATTAGAAATAATTTATTTAAGTTTATTTAGTTTTATAAATGCATTTTTATAAGTAATATTAATTTTTCAGGTTTAATAATTAAACTGAGGAAAAAGTTCAGCACAAATTAACTTCATTTTTCTCTCTGGCTGACCTACTCAAGTAACACTAGATGCCAAATACACATGACCATTTCTTTTTTTCTGATAAGCACACGTGAAAAGCAATGCACAAATTAATTAAAAAAAGGATTTGTGCGATATGACATCATCAGATTAAAGCGTAATTCACTCATCAACGCTTAAACAATTAACACATAGTGTACATGATAATTAGATGAGTGCCAATCTAATTGAGATGTATTTAATTTTTATTGCTGCAAGTATGAAATTGATAATGAATAATATATATATTTTTATATATTTGTCTCAAATAATTATGTCATTTTTATTTTTATATTAATTAATTAATATTATAATTTTAACGAGTAACTATTATATTTTAACTTTATAATAAGAAATATTTATTATAGTTTTAATAACTAAAATTTAAAAAAATATATAATATATTTATATAAATTAATTTTATTTATGTAAGTTGGGGCGGTTAAACTCGGCTTGTTAGGTTTATTGGGCTGACTTGTTCGGCTCATAGCTCACGAAATTACTCGAGTTTGAAATTTTTTTGGTAAACTCAGCTCGTTAGGCTCACTAGGCTCGTTAAGCTTGGTAAGTCGGGTCTCTCCAGGCTCAGCTCGGCTCGGTTCGTTTAACAACTCTAGTTATTACCCTGAATATCTTAAATGACTTGACCTGAAGACTTTGATGATATAGATTTAATATCAATTTCAACCTCGATAGTGGCTATTTGCTTATTCTTCTCAGACAAGAATTTAGGAGGTGATTTAGCAAGATAACAATCTTATCATCACATACTACATTTTTACTGACTATGATTTTTTTTTTTTTAATTTTAGACATCATAAATTATATCCCTTGATATGAGACTAGTATCCAAGTAATATACACTTCATCGATATAGGATCTAACTTCTGTTATCAACAACATATGCAATGCAACTAAACACTCTCAAAAGCATGGGTGTCAACTTTTTCAACAATCTTCTTATCAAAAACAGTTGTCCGAGAATGATTCATGAGGTAATAATTAGTAGTAACAACTTCACCCTAAAATGATGTAGGTAGACTAGAATCTAAAAGCCTACATCAAACATTCTAATTAAAGTTCCATTCATTTGCTCTTCCACAGTGCTTTGTTGTGGAGTACTAGGAACTTTCAGATCCCTCATAATCTATTATGACTTACATAAAGAGTTGAACTCATCAGAACAAAACTCTAGCTTGCGACGATTGTTTACCTGCTTGCTTGTCTAGTTTTCAATAAAAGTTTTCCACTCTTGAAGTAGAGAAGGCATCACTCTTTCTTTAAAAAGAACAACGAAATTTTCTAGATAAATCATTAATTGAAGTCAATATATAAGTGTCTCTCCCTTGAAAGGCACAGGTGCTGGTCCCTTGAGATCTTAATGAATATAATCTAGTGTTCATTCCATACTATGAGTGCATGAAGTGAATTTGACTATTTATGTTTTCCAAAAACATAATGCTCATAATATAGTAAGATTTTCATATGAAAATGAAGTACTGATTGTTGCATCCTGAACGACTATAAAATTTTACAGAATATAAAAGTTTTATAACTTTTTACCCTTTCATCATGACGAGAGAACCTCTATTTATCTTCAAAACTCCACAAATTGAGAATATGTTGCACAGAACCAAATGTTTATATAACTTCTTCATCCATTTGATTCCGGATTAAAGCATGCAACTCCTTATCATAAGTTGGGTATATTTAACGTTGTTACATTAAGCTTCTCACTAAAATAAACAATTGGTTTGGAATCTTGTATCAAAACTCCATCAATAACTTTTCTCGACGCATTACATTTAATCTAAAAAAATTATCAAAATTATGTCGAAAAAGCAAAGGTGCATTGATTAATTTATCTTTCAAAACATTAATGCTCGTTCATGCACATTAGTGCATTTAGCCTCCACATTCTTTTTAACAGTGTCATTTAAAAGAGCTCATGTTTATAGCTTTGAATTGATTTTGCAGGGCCTTCATAAGCAACTTCGTATCACTTTCAGGATTTTCTTCATCACGGCTCATGATTTTAAATATGCAAAAGGAATACAAATTAAAATAATTTGGTTAGTTCTCGCACACTACCTCACGTGTTTACACTCTGAATAAGTAAACTTCGCTCGTGTTTTCACTGAAATTTTGGCTCTTCACGATGCTGGATTCACCACTTAACTTTCTCTTGTAAGTTTTTTTATTTAGAACTTAATCAATGATTTCAGCAAGTAAAGGAGCGAATCAAGCCTGATAACTAAAAATCCCAAATCAACAAGAAAGGCAGAATCAAAGAGATAAAAAAGTGGGAAACAAGGAGAGGGAAACTGAAAAGTTACTAGAAGAATGAAATGGACAAGAAAGTAGGAAACAAGGAAAAATAATTTGGTAGTTTAATGAAATGAATGACTCTTCTTTCAACAAAAAGGAATTTTGGTGCAAACCAAGAATGAATGGATTTTGTGTCGTAATTCACACAAAAACTATCTGTCTTCTTGTTTTTTTTTTTTTCAACTTTTGGATGCATGAACAAATAAGACAAAGGAATTCTCAGTAAAAGGAATTATCAGAACCAAGGAAAACAAAGTAACACAAAAATGTCACACTGATTTTGATGTTTTTTTTTTTTTTTTTAAATTTTATGCGAAGAGCAAAAGAATCACAAAACAAAGAAGAATCAGGTTGAAAGAAGGAAAGGTAGGAGAAAACACAAAGGAAAGATTAATTGATGCTCCCAGTTGAAATTGGGAACTTTCAATTTTTAAGGAACAAAATATTCTCTGTACCTTTGAATACTCCCTATCCGGTCTGGTTTTTCGATTCCAATCCAGTTGTGCTCACCCTTAGAATTATTCATATATTTGCATATCTTGCATAATCCACAAAATTTGTAATAACTCTTTATCATGCTCTTTGATGCGATTCCTACGATAAGAAACTATCTACGACCTTGTGTCGTCAGCCATAGCCATGTAAGCTCGAAACAATGAAAGCACTAAATTGTTACTAGTTTGTGGTAACTATAAAGAGATTTGAGAGAAAAGAAAATGGTTTCTTTCTTCAATTTCTTGGTATCATGAATTTTACATTTTTTTGTATATTTATGCACTTTCAAGTGGTTAATACTGCTACAAGAATTACACTTAAAACCTTTTAACCAACTAGGTCTATTTCTTAATCGTTATAGCCTCCCTTCACCGACCCATAGTAACTGTCACGCCCCATTTCTCATGGCGCATGAAGGCAAAGGCCAAGAGGCCAAAGGAGAGGAGGAGCCGGGTGTCACACCCTATTTCCCATAGTGCATGAAGGCAAGGGCCAATGGCCCGGAGGAGAGGAGCAGCGGGGCTATTCCTCGGGCGCGCGGCAGATGGGTGTGCGGCCCACCAAGTCGCACATGGTGCGCAATCCATGAAGCAAACATGGGCCGAAGGTCAGATCCGTGAAGCTATGCAGGTAAGTGCTAAAATGACTAAGTGTTATGCAGAGCATTTAGAAGGCAGCAGTTACACGCATGCGGTGCGCGGCTGGCGCACGCGGTGCGCGCAGTCGGGACGTTAGACACCAGCAGGGCGCTAGAGTTATGAAGGCGCGCAGGTGGCGCACACGGAGTGGAAATGACCGTTGGGGCATTATGGCACACGGACATAGTCGTTGGTGGGGAGTTATGCCTCGGCAACTAGCCGTTGGCTCGGGCGTTACGAATGCGCGCGTAACGCGGGCACCCGGGATGGACACAGCGCGCCAAGGGAGCGCTGGTGAGGAGTGCTGGGCGCAGGAAGCTATCTTCAGAACAAGGCACGCACGACAGAATGGCAACCCAGCATTGACGCACGCAACAAACATTGATGGCACGCGGCGGACATCAATGCTGCGCGTAGCAGACGCGTGGCAGGCATTCATGGAGCGCGCGCGGCCAGCATCGAAGATGAACATCCGAGGACATTAAGTGAGTGCTGCACATTGATGTCACATGTAACTTATGGCTCGGCCATATGATGTATATAAACCTCTTGAGACACCAAGTCGAGACATCCGATAAAGGAGTTCCTAAGGCAAATTGTGGTGTTCCTTGAGCGAGTGTTCTCAGTCTTTTATATTTGGAATAGAAAAGAGGGTTGGCAGGTTTTGCTCCCGTAAACACTTGTGTTGACTTTACTTATTTCCGCGAAGCACCGAAGAGGAGGAAGGCTGCTCAAGTTGGGGATTTGGCGTTGCGCATCCTGAAGGCAAAAATTCTAGGTGCAAATTTGGGGGTGTGACACCGGGCTACTCCTCGGGGGCGCGGCAGTAAGATGGGCGCGGCCCATGCGGGCGCGCGGCAGCCGAAGGCGAGCGACCCACGATGGGCGCGCATCAGTTGGGCGCGCAACCCACCGAGACGCACAAGGTGCGCAACCCATGAGGCAGACATGAGCCAGAGGGCTGATCCGTGGAGCCATGCAAGTAAGTGCTGAAATAACTAAGTGTTGGGGAGAGCATTTAGTGGGCGACAGTTACATGCACACGGTGGGCACAAGAGGCGCACTCAGCACACGGCTGGCACACGTGGTGCGCGCAGCCAGAACGTTACGCACCAGCAAGGAGCTAGAGTTATGAGGGCGCGCAGTTGGCGCACAAGGAGCAGACACGGTATGGACATGGCTTGGTGATATCTGTTGGGGCGTTATGGCAGGCGGCATAGCCGTTGGCGGGTGGACATAGCCGTTGGCGGGGCATTACACCTCGGCAGTTAGCCGTTGGCGCGGGACGTTATATGTGCGCAGGACACGGCAGGCACGCGGGACGGACACGGCGTGCCGGGTAGGTGCTGGCGCGGGATGCAATCTTCAGACGGGGCGCGCTAGGCGAACTGCCGGCCGAGCTTTGGCGCGCGCGGCATGTATTGATGGCACGCACGCAGCAAACATTGATGGCGCACGACAGACATCAATGATGTGCGTAGCAGGCGGGCGGCAGGCATTCAAGGCGAGCGTGACCAACATTGAAAAGAGGCATCCGAGGGGCATTAAGTGTGGGCTGCACATTGATGTCCAATTTAAGTCATGGCTCGGCCATGAGGTGTATATAAACCTCTTGAGACACTAAGTTAAAGTTATCCGATAAAAAAATTTCTTATGCTAATGTGATGTGCCTTGAGTGAATATCTTATTCTTTGTATTTAGAATAGAAAAAAGGTTGAGAGATTTTGCTCTCGTTAACACTTGTGTCTCTTTATGCAATTCATTCCGCAAGTACCAAACGAGGAAGGCGAAAATTCAAGGTATGAATTTGGGGCAGTGACAGCTACTCTTGAATTTCCACCAATAAGCATATCATTTTACTGTTGACAAGTAGATTACCATTAAACCCCTTAAGTTAGTTAATTTACGATCATGTCTCTGAGCGACACTTTCTTCCCTCCCCACTCTCTCCCTCTGGTCTCTCTGTATATATACACACACAGTCTTCTTCATACGTAGGTCGTCGCTTCCCTGCGCCATAGAAAACATTCTCTCTCTCTCTCTCTCTCTCTCTCTCTCTCTATTTATCGTTTCTTTCTCTAACTTCAACTCTTCTTTCTCCCCTCTTTGATGTTGGCCACCTTGTCTTACCCTTAGTTTCCTCTTCAATTCCATATGGGGACCTTCTCTTTTAGATCTACTCTCTGCCCTTTGATCATTCTCTCTTGTTTCGCACTATGTTGGGTTGGTTGCATTTCCGCGGACATTCGCAGACCCAAAAACGTCCAAGTTGCGGTTCGGGCAAAATGGCCGGGTACTTCATTGCTTTTGGAAGCTGGGTGCGTTTTTCTTAAACCTATTCACTTCTCTTCTCTTATGTTTTCTCTACTCGACATATTCTTATTCATGAAAATGTATTTTCTTTCTGACTTTACCTGCCTCACCTGTTATCTTCCTGTTTCTACGTTTGGCCTTTCTCCTGAACTAGTTAGCTGTTGATTGTAGAGGAACAACCGAAATATCAGACAAGTCTATTCGTTTGAAACCATATTCAATTTTCAAGACTTCATTGGTTACCTGTGCTACGAGTCCTTACACCCTAGTCACATTTGTTGATTAAATACAGAACTGCAGATTGAAAAAGATCCTAAGAACCTGTGTTTAAGACTGGTCAATCAGGATGTATGTTTAATACTGGTGCCATAAATATTAAAGGAAGCTTCGAAAGATTTCACATGTTTTAAAAGTTTTGATTGATCTGGCATTGCTTATCAGTTGGGTTACACAAAAATGTCATCCACCTTTTCTTTTGTAATTTTAGGATGTGAGTAATATCATACTATTCTTCAATTTAACATCTTCCGCTCATTGTGCAATACAGAGAATTATTATCTAAAGAAAGGAAAGATATTTTCTGGGACTTCATTGAGGTATGGCTTCAAGGGGCAAAGGATGATCCTCGTGCTTGCACTGCTAAAGATTGTCTTAAAAAGATTTTGAAAGAGGGGCGTTCTCTGTTATCCGAACCTCTAGCCTCACTATTTGAATTCTCTCTTATTTTAAGATCCTCATCCCCTAGATTGGTGCTTTATCAGCAATTAGCTGGCGAGTCACTTTCTTCTTTTCCTCTTGCTGACGAACATAACCTAAATAATACTATTGAGGGGAATAAAAGCATAAGAACAAAAAAATCGGATCCTGTGCTCGTTGGAGTAGAACCAATAGCTTCTGATGGAAAATGTTGTTGGGTGGATACTGGTGGGGAACTGTTCTTTGATGTTTCAGAGCTATTATTTTGGCTTCATAATCCTACTACACAGTGAGTGCCATATTATAGATACCTCATCATTTTTGTTATTTGTTGTCTCTTGAGGAGAAAGGAACTATTAATCTTCCATTTAATAACCACATTACATTATTTGATCATTTTTTTGCTTACCAGAAGTCGGCACTCATTTCAGCCCCCTGAGCTATTCGAATTTGATCACATTTACTTGGATTCACTTATTAAAAGTCCAGTGGCTATCCTTTATGGAGCACTTGGAACTGATTGCTTTGAAGATTTTCATCTTATCCTTGTTGAAGCTGCAAAAAAGGTCCAGATTTTGTGCTACGAAATTTGTATTATCTGACTTTTTGAAATAATCAAATGTGTTTTCAATTATGTTCACGTTTGTACTAATGACAATTAAAGGTTAAATGTGTTTCCGGATACTATCTTAATATCTGTACTAATGACAGTTAAAGGAAAAGGTCATGGTCATAACTGTGAGTGGGAAATAGGTCCTCCCTGTTCAGCATTTGTAAATTTACTAGATTTTGGTTGGATTCCTAATTGGTTAAGTTTTGTGGACAAAGTGTAGGATATTGAGTACATCAGGAGTAGAGAAAATTCTCTTGCTTTGCTTGGGGCTTGAATCTATAATCACCTAAAGTGCACCCTCTGTCTTTGTCTTTTGATAGTTCAAATTTGTGTGGATCTAATGTTGAAAATTTTCATTTTTGTATGTTTAAAAAGTTCATCTAAAATTGTTGTTGAGGAGCTTTTCTCCTTAACTTCTTTGTAAGCGACTTTTCTTATTTTCTTGAAGAAAAAAGTTAATTAATAGTCATCTGGTTCTTTTGGCCTCTCGAATGTATCATATCCAGATATGCTATTTTGCTTTTGTCTCATGGATCATTCCTAAGCTGGCTAAAAATGTTAAGCTTGCTTAAAATATTCCAGGGAAAAGTTAGGTATGTTTTCAGACCTGTTCTTCCTTCTGGTTGTGAAGCAAAAATAAGTTGTTGTGGAGCAGTTGGTGCAAGAGATTCTCTATACTTGGGGGGATATGGGGTAGAACTTGCTCTGAAGAATATGGAATATAAGGCTATTGATGACAGTGCAATAAGGAAAGGTTAGACAATTTATTTATACTAAACTACGGTCTTCAGTAGCTCTTTTACATATCCCTTTGCAGCTGCACAAAAGAAGTTTGCATTAGTTGCTGTTGTTTAACAACAAGTCTTAGAACATGTCACGTGAAACTATAATGTGGAGTAAAGATCAGGGTAGACTTTTTTCACCAATGTTTGATGAAAAGGTCTTAGTGTCTGGTCGAGTATATGTGAAAAACTTACCTTTACTATTCATTATAATTTAAAAGCAATTATTTTAGGTGAACTACCATGATTTAGTATACACGCTGAACTGTTAAATGCTGAAACAACATTGATTTAAGTATAGGTTGCCTAGTTATCTTGAAATGTAGATATTATTAATATCAGCAAAAGTTTGAGAATTTCTGTATTTGTTGGTAGAATTAAATTTTAGATCTATTCAATGCTTGTTTATGTGTTTTCACTTAGCAATATCTAATACTTAGACCGTGTCAATTACCTTTTCTTAATACGGTCAGTATTCTATTTTTTACTTTTTTGTTTAGATTGGTTCTTTTATATGTATTAATCTTATTTCTTCATTCAAGTATAAAATTGATGTGTAAGATTTTTGAAAGTAAATACTTTTGGATTATTGATATGGTTGTCCTTGGAATGAGTTTCGGGGTGCAGGTGTTACGTTGGAAGATGCTCGAACTGAAGATCTCAATCAAGAAGCTAGAGGATTTATATTTTCAAAACTCTTGGTTTGTTATCTTACCTAATTATCTACATTTTTGAAGTCATTTCTTTTTTTTTTTTTTATCAATATTTTATGGAATGACCTCATATATGATCATTCAAATGATGTGGGTATATGCGATTTGAAGATCTGGGGGTTTTTTTGATTCATTTGATCAGTTTATAGAAAATAGATTAAACATAATATCACATCTTCTTAGAGTTATAGAAGCATTAAACATTTATCACAGCTTGTTAGAGTTGTAGAAGCCAACCAAACTGAAGATAGAAAGAACAAGACTAGCCAAAATATTTTTCGTGGTTCGACCTGGTTCAATCTCGAGCTTTGGTCATAGAGTTTGGAAGAAATTTAATCAAGATTGTTTTTAGAGCTAGAATCTACATGACAAACAAAATCTTCATTCCCTCACAAAATGACCAATTTGCACTTGAGAAAAACTTGAACCAGAACTTTTTGAAGCGACCAAAGATTTTACTGATGCAATATAGAAAAAAACTTGAGAAAGAAGTTTACTTTCCAATGTTTTGAATGGTGTTTTGAAGGCTTAAGCTCTCGTTCTGTGGGTTTAACATTAACAATATCTAGAGAGGGTTTTTCTTAAGTCACGTTTACAAACCCAGAGTGGGAAGGTGGAGAGGGGATTTGTTTCTCCTCCTCCAATTATTGTTTGCTAAAAATGTAAGTGGTAGTTTTGGCCAATATCCCCAAAAACAAAACATGAAAAATTTGAATAGATGCCCTTTAACACAAAGTTGGGGTTAATCAATCTTAATGCCAGCATTGCCATTCTTTGAGGAATTGATAATTTTAGGATTTGATTTGTTTTTGAGAACAAAAATGGATTTGGTAATTGCTTATGTATCACCAATTAATGCATGACTTTCAAATGTCTCACAATATAAATGAGATCATCACTTTTGATCGGAAAGAAAACATTTGTTATATTGTGTTTAGGTTTTATTTTTGGTGCAATAAAAATTTTATTTCATAATCGAAATAGGAAAATATAATAACAATGGAGAAATAACTCTCAAAATATGAAAAGTTGTATTAATTATTAAAAGTCTAACTTCTGTGCATCTCCACCCATTAAATAAAAACCAAAATTAAATGACTAAAATAAAAAAAAAAATAATTATTAAAATAAAACAAAAAATAACTGATGGCTGGTGCAGGTTCCAATAGACAACAAACAACGATGGAAGATTATTGAACAACGATTTTAAGCCAGGAGTAACAATTTGAAAGAAAGTTCGTTGAAATTTTTGAAACCCTCCGCAATCTTCAAGAGCAACAAAATCAAGTGGCTTAAATATTCAATTTTAATTAACTTGACGACAGTCGAGAAAACGATTGATCATGGAGAAAAAACAACAACAAAATTCATCATTAAACCCTAATTTGGCTATGGAAGAATATCTTAACCTTAACCAGTCTGGGGTTCATCTAGGATTAAATATTGAAGATTTCCTTGATTGGATTCACATGGTTGAGAACTTTTTCGATTATTTCAACATCTCAAAGAAAAAACACGTTAAAAAAACATAGCTTCTACATGGTGAGAACAACTTCAGTTTAATTGCCAACAACAAGGAAAGTTATACTTCCGAACTTGGCCAGAGATGAAAAGTTTGTTAAAAATGCGATTTCTAACTTACAGGTAAAAAAACATCATATCCCATATAAAATTGCAAGAATTGAAAATGGACAAGAAGTTCTAGTACATGAGGCATCCAAGATTCCATTGCAAATTGTGACGTATTACTAAAATCATGTGTGATCTGGTAGAAATAAATATTTTTCATATCTTACTAGGACGGCCCTGACTTTATGATGTTAACACAACTTGTAAAGGATGAGATAATACCTTTGTGTTTCAGTGCTCAATAAGAAGATCGTTTTGGTTCTACATTTTCCAGTGTCGATAAACAAAGTATTAATTATTAAAAATTTAATTTTTTAATGTGTATTACCACCCATTAAATGGAAATAAAAATTAAAGAATAAAATAAAATATTAAAATAAAATGATGAACGACTCTTAGACTTATTGAGGTTGATTTGGCCTGCACATGTACTACAAATTTTCTTATATGTTGGATTATTTTGCCCCCTTGTGTTGACGTCGTTAAAATGGCTTTGTAGTTAGTTGACTTGCTATTTGGTTGTTATTATATTGTAATATTACTTATCTGTCTTTTTAGAATTTAATTAGAGAAAAATACAAATGAGAGAAAACACTTGTCGATTAAATAACGTTTGAGTTAAAAAAGATAAAATATAAATTAAATCATGAATTTTGAAGGTCCGTTTAACTTAAACTTAATTTTTTCTTAACGAAATAGAGTTCGAACTTTGGAGCCTATTCAACTTAAACTTGAATTTCTGTCGAAACATAATGAACCTTGAATTTTGCTCATCAAAACTAACCTAAAACTGAGTACAAATCAAAAAAATCTAAAATCAAAATCGAATTGGAACCTAATCGAGAAAAATGAAAAAATTAGATCAATATTCATTTTGTTCACGATGTGAAATTCAAGATTTATTTGTTTAAAAAAAAAAATCAAGGTTATAAGGTGATCAAAGCCATAGTTTGAAGTTCATTTTTTTGATGGAGGGTTTAAGATGAATGTATCTCTAAATTTTATGGTTTAATTTGTATTTTACCTTAAAAAAATCTTTTATATTTTGGTGTTTATGAGTTGGATTCAATTAATTTGGAGATACATTATCAAGGAATTTGACAAACCTTGAAGGCTACGTATTATCTCTCTGTCCCACGTGACTAATGTACGTGAGCACAACAACATACTACGGAATTTTTGGAGGACATATATATATATATATATATATATATATATATATATATATATATATA
>JAJTVC010001151.1:0-25000 GCA_022433055.1 Begonia peltatifolia | reverse complement strand
TAAAAAAAAAACACATATATTTATGTTACGTTAAGTTTAAAAACAAATAAATAAAAACTGGTCGACCCCTGTAATCACCAGTCGACACCTGACCCGTTCTACACCCAATGGTCGACACCTATATACATAGGTCGGCACCTCGGTCGCCTCTGTTTGCACAGGTCTATACTTGCTTGCAGCGGTAGACACGCTGATCCTCTCTATCTATCCCGGTTGAACCTCGCGGTCGACACCTATACGCTCATCTCACAGAGCGGTTGACACCGGTATTCACAGGTCGACACCTTAATCCTCTGTGCCCGCACCGATCAAAACTCGTGATCGACACTTCCACGTTCATTACACAGGGCGGTCAATACCTGTTTTCACAGGTCGACACTTTAATCCTCTCTGCCTGCTTGGTCGAAAGTCATGGTCGACACTCTTACCATTTTTACACTAACCGATCGACACCAAAAGTCACAGGTCGACACCTAGTTTTGTTCTGTCCATGTAGGTCAACCTTCGCAGTCGACATTTGCCTAATTCGGTTGATCCCTAAACATATCGGTCGGCACTTTGCACTAGCAACTTAAAACTATACTTAGAACTCAACATAGAAATGAACGACAACAACCCCCGCCATTTAAAACCACAAAGTAAAACCTAGATTTTAAATCAAAATATCCCAAATGGTTTCAAAATACATCAACTAACGTTTAAAAATATCCGTTTATACATCAAAATCTATACACGAGTTTCATATACATTTGACATGGACTCCTCAATAAATCTTCAAAACTAACCATAACCCAAAACACTCTCTACGGGTTGGGTCGCCCTAACAAACTCAACCCGCTGATACATGATTGCACGCCGCCAACTGCCTTATCCCCCTGGCTGGGCTCTCGAAACTCATCAGTAGGAAACTTTGCATCTACAACACAGAACTTATAACATAACCCTAACGCTAAACAAGTAGTGCAAAAATAAACCATGAAAACCATCAATGCAATCCTATCACATGCAGTCTCTACATCCTTACTCATGTTGTCGCAACTTGTGTCGTGTTGTGCAGCCGAACCTGGGTGAGGTTGTACTCTCTCACCACACCACCCCCTGGCACGTCGCCATCGTCTCGGTTCCTCTAGCAAAGAGGCCCACAAGCTGCACACACACGCGTCACCCCACACAGCAACCATCCCAGAGTGAAGCTGGGCGCACTTGCCATACCACTTTCTTACATGTCGCCACTGTCCCGGTTCCTCCAGCAACGGGTCTAGAGTTGGTCACCACCACACACACACTGCACCAGCCATCGTAGGGTGAGGCTGGACGCACTTGTCACACCACCTCTTGACACGTCGTCATCGTCCCGGTTCCTTCTGCAATGGGAACCAAAACTGCCTACACACACATCGTAGCAGCCATCTCAGGGTGAGGCTGGATGCACTCGCAACACAACCCTCTGACACGTTGCCACCGTCCCGGTTCCTCCAGCAATGGGGCCAAACCTGACCACAGACATCGTTCTCGCCTCCACACGTCACACTTCACGTTCGCACATAAAACCATTCTCAAATTCATTTTCGTTACACATTTCCAAATATGATGCATGACTGAAACAAAACATACAAAACTTACAACACATCCTTACCATCCCATGGTGTAGGCCCATAAGGGCCATGCACATGCAAACACCACTTATCTGGCGTCCTTGGCTTCTGTGGTGATCGACATCTATCAATTCTCGGGCTCAACCTATCACATAACAATTTCACATTAAATTTCATCTCCCAACTCATTCCACGTACTAAAATTACGACTACTAACTAAATCCATCAAAGCCCGACTAAAACAGCTCACTAACTCGACTCGACTCTATTTCTAACCAACCTTCGAAAATTCATAACTAAACCAATACTCGTTCGATTTTGACGTTTCAAAATGCTATGGATCCCATAAGACGTCTAGTTGATAATGATTTCATCTATTTCCCAATCCAACATCTACAGCTTGGCTAAATGTGGCCAAACAGAAACCATTTCGTAATCTGAGTTTTTCGGCTATCCAAACACCCAATGCTTTCCATAAAAAACTATAACTTAATATTACCTCCAGATTAAACAACAATACACGAATAAAATTCATCTATAAATTTCAAAATTCGTATCTCCCTCCTATGGTTTTACCAAACTATCCAATAATCTCTCTAACTTAATTTTTATCGCTCACAACTCTTAAGTACTAAATATGTACTCAAAAATTAATTAAAACTTACCGAAATTTTGAAGGTTGGCAAAAATATTAAGATGATCGGCTGAGTGTCGTCGCTTGAAGGGGATCGTCGAGGGAGGGTTTTCTCACGTGGATAGGGGAGGTAATCACGGGGGAGGGGAGGGATTTCTTTCTTCTCATCTTTTTTTTTTATATTATATAATATAATTAATCCTAATTACCTTTTCGTATTCAACCTTTAATCTTTTAGTTAAATTGTTATTTATTTCGTTTACGGTCAGAATCCTACAAATTTCTCTTGTCCATTAGCCTCTAAATAATCTTTTACCTAATAGTATAAATTTTTCGAACTCGATTCTGACTAAAACTCCTCTGTTTACTGCTCCGTAAATCTGAAAATTGTTTAACGAAAATCCTGGGCATTACATTCTGCCCTCCTTAAAAAACATTTTGTTCTCAAAGTTTGCGTAACGATTAATTCTTGACATTGACGCCGCAAAATCCACTGTCCCATATCTAGCCTCCCTTCGAACAGTGTCTAGTCTACATTAAGTTCTTAATTCTTTAACGTCCTTGTGGTTAACTTCATTCTTTAAACTATTGTCCTCTTATATATCATTGAGTTTGTTCCATCCAATTACTTCCTGGTTTCCATTTATATTTTAAAACTTTAGTGGTTCATCCACTAAGATCTTAATTTCATGGTCCTCCCGTCAATAACTTCTAAAACCATGTATCCAATTCTGGTGCCATGACCGTGTTTGCTATCTTCAATCTAACTAATTGCATCCTTCACTATGTATAGAGCACTATGCAATTCCATAAGTCAATTATGTGCTTTGACACTATATGGTTCATTAATTTAGCCTGTTATAATATAACCTCTCTAAGTCTTCCATTCTAACTCGATATTTAAGTTCTCTTGGCTAAAATTTACTCAAATTCTAAATCGTCTATCCCGATCATCCTTAAAAACTTCATACTTGAACTATTTTAAGCTGTTCATTTTAACCTTAAATCGTTTCTGAATATTCCTCTCGCTTCCTTACAATGATTTGTTCAACAATCTTATTGTTTGCAAACTTGTTGTAGACTAAGTTACACTATTGCTCTACATCTCTTCGAATTCTTAAGTTCTCAAGTCTAACACAATAGTATTCTATTCAATTAACCTTAACCCCAACCTCTGACACCACCTAACTGAATTTATTCTCTACATCCTCTCAATAAAATTTCATCCAAATTTTCAATTTCCAAACTCATACTTAGCATCGTTGCTAAAATACTGTTGTAAATCTCCTCGAGTAATGTTTGTTTCGACTAAGTGTCTAAATTAAGAGTTTTAAGTCCTTGATTTCCATCGGTAAACTAAACCCTTACTAAATCTTGTCGGTAATCCAAAATTCTCATCGACGTAGCTCTTTAAAATTTTTATCAATTAGAGCTTCAAACAAATATCATTTAATCTGTACACCTTCATCCAAGATTAATAGAAATTACGTACTTGAACTCATAACTTATTCTTAGAACTCTTGATCACATCCCAACCAGCTCCCGATCCAATCATATATATTTACTCCCCCAATATGCATGCTAGAATACAGAATTTCGGATCCAATCAATTAACTTCCTTGCAATTAGCTATGCTTCTTCACTCCTGATTGATCATTCTATCTAATATCCAAATATCTCAATTTTGTTTATATGTTTTTAGTCAACTCTCATACTCCTTGATCAAGCAACACTAAGTACCTGACACTTCTACTATTTAATGGTACCATAATTTCATCAACAATTTCTCATACCATGACAATTGATATTTTTGCGCATGAGTCATTACTCTTTATTGATTAATCTCCCAAGATGGTATCTATTCCCTAGAGCGATCAATAGGCTATTCACTTAAGTATAACATATTCCTCAGTTATTTATAAGTTACTATTAAATTCTCATATCTACAATTGAATCATTCTAAACTACTCCTCTCCACACTCAATCCCCTTTTTATCATATAATTTAACTCTACCTCTATATCTCTTTGAACAAAATTGTACTCTAATTCTGAAGTCCTTACTTTAGTATACTCAAACATTTCCTTCATTGAGCAGCACTAAATATTTAAGAAATTAATTTCTTATCCTGAATCTTCCACCTTAAACTGATAAGTTATGTTCTAAAACTTGTTACCTAGAATGCGCATCACATCCACCTTTGACTAAGTGTAACACCTCGAAAACAACGCCCTGAATAGCTTATGGCTCGCTCTGATACCATACTGAACAACTCGTCTCTCCCTCTTACCCAATTTGTATCAAAATTTAATTTTTTGTTTCACAACGTCTTATAAAAACTTACGCAGCGAAAAATGACACATGCGCGGACGACTTATCATAAAAAAAAACACATATATTTTTGTTTCGTTAAGATTTAAAACAGATAAATAGAAAACCGGTCAAGCTCTGTAAACACCGGTCGACACCTGACACGTTTTACACCCAAGGGTCGACACTTATATACATAGGTCGGCACCTCGGTCACCTCTGTTTGCACACGTCGACACTTGCTTGCAACGGTTGAGACCTTGATCCTCTCTGTCCGTTCCGGTCAAATCTCATGGTGGACACATCTATGCTCATCTCACAGAGCAATCGACAACTCTCTTCACAGGTCAACACCTTAATCTTCTCAGGCCGCACCGGTCGAAACGCGTGGTCGACACTCTCAAGATTTTTACACTAACTGGTCGACACCTAATTTGGTTTTATCCCCATAAGTCAACCTTTGCGGTCAACATTTACCTAGTTCGGTCGACACCTTGCACCAGCAGCCTAAAACTATACTCAAAACTCAACATAGAAACGAATAACGACAGCCCCCACCATTTAAAACCACAAAGTCAAACTTGAATTTTCAATCAAAATCTCTCAAGTAGTTTCAAAATACATCTACTAGCGTTTAAAATAACCATTTCTACATCAAAATCTAAACATGAGTTTCCTATACACTTGATATGGACTTCTCAATAAATCTTCAAAACTCACCATACCCCAAAACACTCTCCACGGGTAGGGTCTCCCTAACAAACTCGACCATCCAGTACATGGTAGCACGGCGCTAACTGCCTACTCGCCCTAGCAAGGCTCTCAGAACTCGGCAGTAGATATCTTTGCACCTATACCACATAACACAAAATATAAGCCTAACGCTCAGTAAGTACTGCAATATGAACAGTAAAACCATCAATGCAATCCAGCACATGAAGTCTATACTTTCTCACTCATGTTCTCACACCATAACGCATATCACACGATCCTCATACTGAATTGGGAAGCAGATCAGGTTTTTCAAGTTGATTCTCATACTGTGTCGAAGGGCGAATCACTTCCTTAAAGGTTGCGTCGTATAACAGCCCCAAGAAGTTGACCCTCAAGGCACACCGTCCCAGCTCAACCAGCAACGGGGCCAAAGAGTTGCGCACGCATCTCATGTCGAAGAACCTCTTTTAGAGTTAGGAAGCGGATTAGGTTTCTCAAGTCGATTCTCTGTCTGTGTCGAAGGGCAAATAACTTCCTTCGAGGCCACGTAACCATTTTCCTCACCATTCACATATCACACTTCACGTTCGTAATTAAAATTCATTTCGTTACACTTTTCAAAACATGATACGTGACTGAAACAAAATATGCAAAACATACAACACATCCTACAGTCCCATAGTGTAGGCCTATAAGGGCAATGCACATGCAAACACAACTTACCTGGCCTCCTGAGCTTCTGTGATGATCAACCTCTATCAATTCTCGGGCTCAACCTATCACATAACCAGTTCACATCAAATTCTATCTCACAACTCATTCTACGTACTAAAATTACAACTACTAACTTAATCTATCAAAGCTCGACTAAAACGGCACAATAACCTGACTCGGCTCTATTTCTGACAAACCTTTGAAAATTCATAACTAAACCAATGCTCGTCCAATTTTGACGATTCAAAATGCTACGGATCCCATAAGACATCTAGTTCCTAACGATCTAATCCATTTCTCAATCCAACATCTACAGCTTGACCGAATGTGGCCGAACAAAAACAATTCTGTAACCCGAGTTTTTCAGTTATCCAAACACTCAATCCTTTCTATAAAAACCTATAAAATAATCTTACTTCTAGATTAAACACCAATACACGAATAAAAATCCAATATAAATGTCAAAATTCGTATCTCCCACCTATGGTTTTACCAAACTATCCAAAACTCTCTCTAACTTCATTTTTACAGCTCAAAACACTAATGGACTAACTATCTACTAAAAAACTAACTAAAAGT
This sequence comes from Begonia peltatifolia, assembly GCA_022433055.1. Taxonomy (NCBI): domain Eukaryota; kingdom Viridiplantae; phylum Streptophyta; class Magnoliopsida; order Cucurbitales; family Begoniaceae; genus Begonia; species Begonia peltatifolia. The sequence continues at coordinate 18,455 of JAJTVC010001151.1, read as the reverse complement.
TACCGAAAATTTGAAGATTGGCAAAGAAACGGAGAGGATCGGCTGAGTGTCGTCACTGGAAGGGGATCACTAAGGGAGGGTTTTCTCGCGTGGATGGGGGACAAAATCACCAAGAAGGGGAGGGATTTCCTTCTTTTCCACTTGTTTTTTAAATTTTATATTATATAATATAATTAATCCTAATTAGCATTTCGTCATCAACCTTTAATCTTGTAGTTAAACTGTTATTCGGTCTGTGTCTGGTCGGAATCTTACAAATTTCTCTTGTCCATTAGCATCCAAATAATCTTTTACCTAACCTGCTAAATTTTCTGCTCTTAATTCTTACTATAACTCCGCCGTTTACCGCTCTGTAAATCTGAAAATCATTTAACAGAAGTCCTCGGCGTTACACTAAGCATCTCATTATAATTTCAATCATAAGATTTTCGATATTATCACTACTTACTAGCTTCGTCACACTACGATGGTTACAAGTTCTCACATTGATACCCATTTCTTGGAGTAATGGTCATATCCGATCATTGGATATAACTCTGTAATAAGTTGTTCCATAATAGGGGCTACCCTATGGGCCACCTTGAATATTAGTATGATCAACTTTAACCCCATAATCTAACTTTCATGTTCTCAAGTTAAAAGGAATCTTCCCACTGTTATAATATCACCTTGTACCACCTGATTCGATCATAGACGCTCCCTCAACAGCAATAACACACCATAAAACGGCCCAGAAGAGCTGGGCACTAGATTTTCCTTGACCACGAAGATAGTAGACACAAACGATGCGTGGCACCCGCATCGACAATAGTGTAAGCCGCCATGCCCGACATGAAAATACTAACTGAGATCACTGATGGCTGGACGGCATCATCTGTATCAATGAGGGCAAAGAGTCTCGGTGCTACCCTCGCCAGAGCCTTATTCAAATTCAGGTAACTCCTAGCAAAATACCCCACTTCATTGCAGTTGAAGCACTGATTCTGTCGCGACTTCTGACAATCGCTAGACATGTGGGCCGCCTCACCATAGTTGTAGCATTGCCCTATGCCTATGCTGCACTCGCCGTGGTGATTCTTCTGACACTTAGGGCATATCGAAAACTGCTCCGAGCCTTTAGACGCTTGTTGCTCTCCTGACTGCTCGGGCTATTGCTAGCCCTCTTCAGGCCCTTCCTTTAGGACGATCCTTCCTTGCTCTGCTAGGGCAGTAACTCCGTGAAGAATTGCCTGGGTTGCTCCTTAGACGACTCTCTATAGCTGGAAAGCTTCATCCCAGCTTCCTCGATGTCCAAGGCCTTGGCCACCACGTCCTTATAAGGCACTCCTCGTGTTCCAGCTATTCGCATGCCCATATATACATCCTGTTTTAGACCCTGCACAAACTGGTGAAACTTGTTCTCATCTAGGCTCACCAATGTCGGGCAAACTAAGATAGTGCCTCGATTTGCCTCACATACTTAGCCACAGTACCTGTCTATCTCAACTGGGCAAAATCAACCATCTTTCGAGTCTTGACGAAGTGGTTGAAACACTTACCAAAGAATATCATCTTGAACTCTTCCCAAGTCATGATCTTTACATCTCTCGTGGCCCTCACCGTATCCCACCAATAGCGGGCATCCTTGGCTAGGTGGAATGCTGCACTGGATACCCTGTCCGGATTGTCAACCTTGGCATAATCTATCATTTCTTCCATGCTTCGTATCAACTCCTTAACGCTGAGAGGATCCAGAGATGATTCGTCGAATACTGGGAGTCTGAGCCTGTGCAACCTATCACCCCCAGAATCTGTCAAAGTTTGGGCACTAGATTAACCTTGGTCCTCTCTATTTATAAACCACTCTAGTTGTTGAGACTGGTAGTTAACCAACTTGGTAAGCTGTCTAATAGCATCAGCCTTTCCTCTGTGGCCCTATGTGGTTCTCTAACAATAGCACTAATTCTATACACAACAACATCTACTGAGTCTAAAAAGAAAAGACAAGGGTTCTAAAAAGACTTACAATTGGCGCAACACTCCCATACAGCAGCTCGCGGTGTTAGGTAATCCACTGAACGACGTCGACCCCGTGGCTCTGACACTTGTAGCATCCCCCTCTTCCCTCCTATTAACAGTTCCCTCTACTTTCCACCATGCGATGAGGGAATTGTGATAAATCCTCATGCCTTCACAATCTCACCCCTCCTCCGAGAGGCCCGACATCCTCGTCGGCCACCCATCCGGTTGGATAAAGGTTTTGATATCATATCTATAATGCATCAAAAACCCCTCTAACTTTCGATTCGCTCTGATACCATACCAAACAGCCTGTCTCTCCCTCTTACCCAATTTGTATCCAAATTGACACCTGCGCGGATGACTCATCATAAAAAAACACATCCATTTTTGTTGCGTTAAGTTTAAAAACAGATAAATAGAAAACCGGTCGACCCCTGTAAACACTGGTCGACACTTGAGCCGTTCTGCACCCAAGCGTTAACACATATATATATAGATCGGCACCTTAATCGCCTCTGTTTGCACAATTCGACACTTGCTTGCAGCGGTCGACAACCTGATCCTCTCTGTCCTTTCCGGTCGAACCTTGCGGTCCACACCTTAATCCCCTTTGCTTGCACTGGTCGATCCTCGTGGTCAACACTTCTACGTTCATCACACAGAGCTGTCGACACCTGTATTCACAGGTCGACACCTTAATACTCTCTACCCGCACCGGTCGAACCTCGTGGTCGACACTCTCACAATTTTTACACTAACAGGTCGACACCTAGTTTTGTCCTGTCTCCGTAGGTCGACCCTTACGATCAACATTTGCCTAGTTCAGTCAACACCAAGGCATACTGGTCGATACCTTGCACCAGCAGCCTAAAACTATACTCAAAACTCAACATAGAAACGAACGACGACAACCCCCGCCATTTAAAACCACAAAGTAAAACCTAGATCTTCAATCAAAATCTCCCCAGTAGTTTCAAAATACATCTACTAACGTTTAAAATATCTGTTTATACATCAAATGTATACATGAGTTTCCTATAAACCTAACATGGACTCCTCGATAAATCTTCAATACTCACCATAACCCAAAACACTCTTCACAGGTCGGGTCGCCCTAAAAAACTCCAACCGCCGATACATGGTAGCATGCCGCCAACTGACTACGCGCTCTAGCTGGGCTCTCGGAACTCACAAGTAGTAATCTCTGCAACTATACCACATAACACAAAATATAAGCCTAACACTAAATAAGTAGTGTAAAAATGAACCATGAAAACCATCAATGCAATCCTATCACATGTAATCTCTACATCTTCACTCATGTTGTCATAACCTGTGCCGCGTTGTACAACCGCACCAAGGTGAGGGTGCACTCTCTCGCCCCATCACCTCCTGGCACGTCACCACCGTCCTAGTTTCTCCAGCATCGAGGCCCACAAGCTGCACACACATGCGTCACCCCACACAGCAACCATCCCAGGGTGAGGCTAGACGCACTCGTCACACCACCTTGTGACACGTCGCCACCGTCCCGGTTCCTCTAGCAACAGAGCCAGAGTTGCTCACCTCCACGCACACACTGCAGCAGCCATCCTAGGTTGTGGCTAGACGCACTTGCCACACCACTCCCTGACACGTTGCCACAGTCCTGGTTTCTCCATCAATGGGACCAAAGCAGGCCACACACACATCGCAGTAGCCATCCCAGGGTTAGGCTGGATGCACTCGCCATACCACCCCCTGACACATCGCCACCATCCCGGTTCGCACATAAAATCATGCTTAAATTCATTTTTGTTACACTTTTCAAAACATGATGCATGGTTGAAACAAAACATGCAAAACATACAACACATCCCTACCGTCGCATGGTGTAGGCCAGTAAGGGTAATGCACATGCAAACACTACTTACCTGGCATGCTTAGCTTCTATGGTGATCAGCCTCTATCAATTCTCGGGCTCAACCTATGACATAACCAATTCACATTAAATTTTATCTCACAACTCATTCCACGTAATAAAATTATGACTACTAACTTATTGCATGAAAGGCCGACTAAAATAGCTCACTAACCCCACTAGGCTCTATTTCTACCAACCTTCAGAAATTCATATCTAAACCAATACTCATCTAGTTTTGGTGATTTAATACGGATCCCATAAAATGTCTTGCTCCTAACTGTCTCATCCGTTTTCCAATCCAACGTCTACAACTTGGCCGAATGTGAACGAACAAAAACTGTTCTGTAACCCGAATTTTTCGGCTTTCCAAACACCCAATTATTTACATAAAACCCTATAAACTAATCTTACTTCTAGATTAAACACTAATACACAAATAAAAATCAACTATAAATCTCAAAATTTGTATCTCCCTCCTAGGGTCTTACCAAACTTTCCAATATTCTATCTAACTTCATTTTTACTGCTCAAAACACTAAAGCACTAACTATCTGCTCTAAAACTAATTAAAACTTACCAAAAATTTGAAGATTGGAGAAGAAACGGAGAGGATCGGCTGAGTGTCGTCGCTGGGAGGGGATCGCCGAAGGAGGGTTTTCTCGTGCGGATGGTTGAGGAAATCACCGGGGAGGGGAGGGATTTCCTTCTTCTCCTCATTTTCTTTTTTTTTTTAATATTATATAATATAATTAATCATAATTACATTTTTGTTGTCAACCATTAATCTTTTAGTTAAACTGTTATTCGGCTTGTGTCCGGTCGGAATCCTACAAATTTCTCTTGTTTATTAGCCTCGAAATAATCCTTTACCTACTATTATAATTTTTTCCCCCTAGATTCCTACTAAACTCTGCTATTACGACTACGTAAATCCAAAAATTTTTTAACGAAAATCCTAGGCGTTACATGGGAGCCTAGCTTGGAGGACATGGATCAACTTTTGAACCCTCTAAAGTAGGATGCACAAATTGACTCATCACATGGCCCAATGGGAATTTGTCTTCCTGGCCCATAAACTGTGTACCCTTTATTTTATCGTTGGCAAACTCTAGCCTTTTTTTTTCTTCTGTATGAATTATATAAATTATATTATGCATTAGATTGTGTAGTTAGAATTAGATGTATGATGGTGGATTGATTATGGTTATAAGATTCGGCCCAAAATAAATGAAGCCAAGGAACCAGCCCAACAAGTCCACTTCTAGGTAAGTTTTGCAGGTACGATTGGTAGTGTTCACAATGATGAATGACTCATCAAATATATACCATTGATCAACAAAATTTGGGCAAAAATGTAGACCATAGGATTGCATGCCCAACTCTTCATGTTGACCGCCAATTAGCATCTCATCAAACGGTACAAATCATCTGTTAGAAGATCTAACCCTAATCATCCACCTTAGTATTTCAATAAATGCATCATTTTTAGTGTTCATAAGGACCTTTTGCCAAATTAATAGAATAATAATTTTTCCTTGTCCTGAGAGTGAGTAAACCCGAGTGGTTTGTCCACTGTTCTTCCAACCGTGTAGATTAGCCCTCCATTGTTCACCAAGCTATAAGGTTGCTTAGTGAACTCCTAGTCTTCTGACACGATTCCACCTCGAATGAGTCGTGTTTCACCCATAAAAAAAACAGAAAAACAAAATGAGCAGAAAACCAAATGTTATCCGATGAGCAACCCTTTTAGCCTCTCGGCATAACGATCTTCCGAAGGAAGACGACAGCAAACGAAACCGGCTTCTGGGCACTCTGTTTGTGTATCTTTCTTTAGAAAAATAGAGGAAAGACGAGTGGAACGACGACTATTCAAGCAATCTCGGGCTTGAAAGCTCAAGGAGATGCACTCCTTCTCGATTCTTGACTGAACCGAGCCTTACCGTTCACCAAGCTTCAAGCTACTTTGGCTTAACACAAAAGGGGCTATTCTCATAGATTCAACAACTTTTACACACACCAATAACCATGTATTTATAGACCTAGAGTGGCTGAAGGTTAGAATGAGCTTGGGCTTCAAAATGGCCACATGGTTGGCCATTCTTGGTCCACTTGCACACCAGATCACTATTTAAGCTTTGGCCCATTTGTTGCATCAATGGGCTGCTAAACTCTTGCCCAATTGTTGCTTTTAACCACCATGTAACTTAACATATATCTAATACTAATGCCTAAGGATGCATGTAACTATAAAAAATTACAGGAAGGGGAATGTTTGCCAACAAAAACATAAGGGCGAATGTTTACCAAATAAAATTCAATTACAGATTAATTTTGAGTGAGGCAAATCCCTTTTTCATGAGCTTCCACCTTTAGCTCCCACGATAGCAAGTGCAAGGGTTAATTTTTATCTTTTGTGCTTGGGTCCCATTCTAAATCCACGAATAGGCATTTGACACCCGTAATTCCTGTAAAAGAATTGAACTTGTTAGTGAACAGGTTTTATAAAGTTCCTGCCTTAGTAAGGTACTAAGTTGAGCAGAAATTTCTAGGTGGAGCTAGCTTTTCTCTTCCTACTAAGTTGTATCCATTTGTACCACCGCATCAAGGGATTATAGGGGATGCAACTCAACAGTGTCTCCTATATCTTGGTGCAATCCTCGAATAAATCGTGCAAACACTTGCTCTTCAGGTTCATCCATATCTCCACGAATCTTAAGGGTCTCAGACTCAGTAAGGTACTCTTCAACAAATCGACCTACTTGTCTCAGGTTTTGTATTTGTAAGAAGAGCTCTTGTCAGTATTGGCTAGGTATGAATCTCTCGATCATGAGGGACTTCATCACTCTCCAACTGGTCACAAGGTCGTCTCCTATCTTCTGTGTTTGGGATTTAATGTTGGTCCACCAGAGGGCTGCGTATCCCGTGAGCTCGACTGAAACTAGTTGTATCTTAACTTTATCCAAATATTCATAGTAGTCAAATACTTTCTCCACTTTATCTATCCAATCTAGAAAGGTGATACCATTGCATGCGTCATTGAATGACGGAACATGCAACTTAATGCTTCTAAGATCGTCTAAGTCCTTTCGACGGCTAGACCAGAAATACTTTTCTTCGTTTAGGGTCCACTCATACTCATCATGATAGTCAAAGTTTTGGAACCTTCTTCTTGGGTTAGTGGGCCTATCACTCCTCGGGGAAGTATCCTTGTCGGGGAATCTCCTGCGAGGGTATTCAGATCTGCTAGGATTATCAGGTCTCATCCTAGGGAAGTTATCTCGAGAGGGCTCTCTGGAGTTAATCTTGTTGAGGTTATCCATTATGAATTTTATACCAAGGGTTAAGTCTTTGAGTTATTGGCCTAGATTACTAACATCTCCATTAAGCCCATTTAATTATCCTTGAAGGATGGACTCTCCCTCTTGGTGGGCACGAGTCTCGGGTTGGGGCACGTCCTCACCCCGGTTCGATACTTGAGTCATAGTATCGGGGTTTAAATCTCGGTTGAGTCCACTTCTAGTCTTCATGTGACTTCCTAAGGTTGTAGGGGAGACATGTGTTCTTACGCTAGATCGACCCTAAGTGTTAGAAATGAGGGGAAAAAGTAGTGGATCTCAGGTGCCTAGAACTTGGAGCGTAAATGTGAGGCCTTAAACGGCCCTTTTTAGGGACAGAACGTTAAAGTCATAGGCAAAGCATGTCACATTTCATAGAGCTCTGAGAGCGCTTCGATTTCTTATCTTACGGCCGCAAATCTGACACCCGTAGCAAAAATTATGACCGTTTTAACTTCAGGGGGTCAAATATACCATAACAACTAGTGAACTCGGCATAAGGTTTTACAGGCATTAACATATTCCGATTACAATATATTTCATTTAGTGCACATATCACGCATCAACTCATTTAACATTAAAATCACATGGTAAGGATACAATAACATAATCACAATAATTCTAAGGTGTGTGCGCAGATCATACAAGATGTCCGATTAGGCAAGTAAAATAGAGATTAACATGGTGTTCTGCCAAAGTCGTTACGTCAACATGTTAGTAGGCAAGGAATGATGCAGCAGACAACAATATCAGCACAAAACAGGATTAAATCACTAAGTATAGAGCAACAACATAATTATTTTTCCGAATAAGGTAATAACATTAGCTGCTACATATCACACCACATGCATAACAACACAAACGTACAATACTAGTGGTCCCACAACATACACCTACCACCTGCACCTACCGCCTGCACCTACCCTCAAACAGCAGCTAAGTTGTAGGGTGTGCTCAGTTTTCACCTGTACCCCCCCTGAAGCAGCAGCAATGAGTTGAGTAAAACTTGTGCATAAAACACAAATATGAATATGAACATCTAACAGATCAAACATAAGTTCTAAGCTTTGAAGAATAAATGGTTTCAAGTTTTCGGTTTTAAATTTTTGTCCAGTAATAACATATCAAAGGTAGTGTTCAAGCTTAAATAGATTTTTATATGTTAGGCACAAAAATAACGGAACAAATTTCAACTTTGTTTCTAAAACCAAAGAAACAAAGAAGAAATGGCATTTTTTTTTACAGCAAACTAAATGCGTAACAAAGATCAATCCACTCGTTTGCTGAACATTCAGGGGAAGTTATCCATGGCTCTGATACCACATAACACGATTCCACATCGAATGATTCGTGATTAACCCACAAACAAAACAAAAAACAAAATGAGCAGAAAACCGAATGCTGTCCGATAAGAAACCCTTTTAGCCTCTTGGCATAACGATCTTCCGAAGGAAGACGGCAGCAAACGAAATCGGTTTCTGGCCACTCTCTTCGTGTATCCTTCTCTGGAAAAGAGAGAGAAGGTGAGTGGAACGATGGCTATTCAAGCAACCTTGGGCTTGAAAGCTCAAGAAGATGCACTCCTCGGTTCTTGATCGAACCGAGCATTACCATTCACCAAGTTTCAAGCTATTTTGGCTGAACACAAAAGGGGCTATTCTCATAGATTCAACAACCTTTACACACACCAATAGCCATGTATTTATATACCTAGGGTGGTTAAATGTTAGAATGGGCTTGGGCTTCGAAATGGCCTCATGGTTGGCCATTTCATCATCTACTTGCACACCAGATCACTATTCAAGCTTTGCCCCATTTGTTGTATCAATGGGCTGCTAAACTCCGACCCAATTGTTGCTTCTAACCACGATATAACTTAACATACATCTAATCCTAATGCCTAACGATACATTCAACTATAAAACATTACAGGAAGGCGAATGTTTGCCAACAAAAACATAAGGGCAAATGTTTGCCAAATAAAATTCAATTACAAATTAATTCTAAGTGAGACAAATCCTTTCTTCATGTGCTTCCACCTTTAGCTCCCACAATAGCAAGTGCAAGGGTTGATCTTTGTCCTTTGTGATCGGCTGCCATTTCAAATTCGCGAAGAGGCATTCGACACCCGTAATTTCTGCAAAAGAATTGAACTTGTTAGTGAATAGGTTGGATAAAACTCGTGCCTTGGTTTGTGATCGAGTGATGGCCCTCTGGGCACATCATCTTCCATCTCATCTCTCATTGAGAATCTGAAAGGATTGAGTACGTAAAAACTTAGCCCCAACGGTGGTTGTTTTTTCGTTGGAAAAACATTCACCCGTGAGCCTAACGTTAGATAGTTATTCGGTTCGCCAAGGGTTTGCACCATCACCTTCACCTAAATACTTGTTCCGGGTAACACAGATCCTTATCTAGGGACCACCGTGTCAGAAGACATCCTTTACATATGTTTCATTTCCATCTTCCTCTCAATCGATGTGGGATTGTATCCGATCCCCATTTTGTAATGATCCGGGATTTGCCTATACTCGAATCTGTGTTTTGCCTATACTTGAGTTTCTTCGAGGTTTGTACCACAATCTGAGGTTTTTCTCTTAGTCGCACTCATGGTCTTTCGGGTCGTCATATGGACTAAGGATTTCTTTTACAAATCTCTTCTCCACTAATTCATCCATTTGTCTTTGGATTTCCTAGGTTTCTTTCAGACTAGCTCGGTATTCCAGGTAATTAGGAATTGATGCTCCTAGTATAAAATTTATTTAATGTTCAATCCCTCTCAAATGAGGTAACCTTCTCAGTAATTCTTCAGGAAACACATCCTTAAATTCATGCAAAATGGAAGAAATAACACTCAAAATAGAATGAATTAGCTCAATAGTCGTGAAAGAAACATCTTTATACAACAGTACAAGTACTTCTTGCCTCGTATCATCACACTTTTAACCTCACGTTTTCTTGTCATTCCACTCGTTGTTCAATTCTCCTCTTGTTTTCTCTCACTATTGATTTTTCTATTATTATACGCTTTTTTCTCTTTTTCACTCACTATACTCTTTTTTCTTTGCATGTTTTGGCTCAATCAATGGCTTTTCTATTTATTTGAAGTCTTTTGCAATACAATCTTGATCCGCACTAGCCTCCCCAATTTTAGTAGTTTAAAAATTATCTTCTTACCATTTTGTTCAAAGGAGTACTCATTCTTGAAAACATTGTGCTTGAAGTTTCTATCGAATCGTCGTGGTCTCCCAAAGGGATATGTGTATCTTGAATGGGTACGACATCATAAAGAACCTCATCTTTATACTTACCAATTGCGAATGCCACATTCACTTGTCTACTCACTTTCATTTATCCACAATCGCTCAACCATTGTAGCTTGAATGACCTAGGATGATTCACGATTTCCAAGCTCAATTTTTATACCAACAAAGTGCTGGCAACGTTAGTACAACTTTCATTATCAATTATAAAACTATACCATGTTATTCACATGGAATCTAGTGTGAATTATGTGCTCTCTTTGTACTTTATCTCAACCCTCCTTGGCTTTAACTTTTAGTACATGTCTAGTGACCGATAGCTCTCCCCTCACATGTTCCTCTATATTCACATTGCTACAATTTTTTAATGGTGGCATTTCATCATCATTTGAACTTACACTGGCTATGCTCTTTTATTCAGACAATTAGAAGCAATATGACCTAAACCTTGATATCTAAAACAATTAACCTCTCAAGACTTAATAGGTGTGAAAGTCTCTGTTTTACCTTTTATAGGAGTGGTATTCTGTAATAACCCGGGAAGTTCAATTTTTAATTTTGATTTTTCAGAATTTTTAGTTTAATCTCGGTCGGAGTTTTGAGAAATATTTCAACGGGAAAGATTTAAATTATAAGGCTCGAAGCCTACTTTTGTGATTGGTTTTCAGAATTTAAAGTCGGGAGGTCGAGAAATTAACGAAATTTCGGACGATTGAAGCACGTGAGGGCAATTTGGTAATTTGTAATTAAAAAAATAAAATAAAAAATATGAATCACCCGAATGGCTTCGAGAAGAAGCCATTCGGCTGATTCCTGCAAACACCCGAGTGCTGGGACAGGGCGATCGCGTGCCGTAGTTGGAGCTGCGATAGACGACCGACGAGGGTGGGCGCGAGGTGCGAGTTGCGAGCCGATGCTGCTGTCCCGACAAACCAAAGCTGTCCGGTTTCGGCAGCTCGAGTCCCCGAAGTGTGAGCCAGGTGTTTCGGCCGATGACTACGAAGGGTGAATTTCCAACCAAGTCTGTCACCGACGATTTGGGAGCCTTGCTGGAGTCCCTTTTCCCGTTGTATGCAAAACTCCATTGCTCGGTAAGTGTTTCCCCTCTTGCTGCCGGCCTCATTATTTTTGGTTTAGCCGAGCTTAGTGCTCGGCCTACTTTCATCATTGATGGAATTGGCCGCAAGGTTATAGCGTAGCACGAGAGTAATGCAGCGAGTTTAAGGGAAACCGAAGGGAGCCCTGTCGGTTTCCTGTGTTGGTCGAGCTTAGTGCTCGGCCTCCTTGCAATTGCAGTGAGCTTGGCTGAGAGATATGGCCGAAATAGGACTAGTTGTGTGTGGAAGTTTGTAAATTGATGTTTGAAATCAAAATCAACCATTGCTTGTGCAGGGGCAGTTTGGTTTTTAACTATTTTGGCCTAGTTTTGGCTAATCGTTTTAAATTCTATTTTTGTGGGATAAAATAGGTTATTAAAAAGACGTATGGCCGCTGGAATCGTTCGATTCTGACATCCGACGCAAAAGTTATGCGGGTCGGAAGTTTATGCCGGAATTTAGCCCAAGTCAAATTAGCGAGCATTTTTCGTGGAAATTTGACGTGTGAGAGTAGCATAGCCATTTTGATGCATATAACTAGCTGGGAGTGAGTTTTGGTTGAAGAGAAGTGAAAATGTGAAATTTGATAAAAGTGGCAGATTCAGTTTTAGCATTTTTTTGCCTGTCTGCGGCTTATTGTTTTAAAATCCGTCTTGGGATGTTAAACTAGGTTCCTAAGGGGACGTTTAGCCACTTGAATCGTTCAATTCCATTGACGGACGCAAAAGTCATGCGCATCCGAACGTTGTGCTGGTATTCGGCCAAACCAAATCAATGGACCGTTTTAGTTGGAATTTCATGAGTGTAGTAGAGAAGGTTATTTTTTTCTAATTGGTGAATGTTGAGATAAATGCTTATGAGAAATTGGTTGTGTTTTAGGTTGAGGCTTTCTTTTGGCGAAGCTGTGCGTCGAGCGAGCTTGGGACGCCAGGTAAGTAGTGCATGCATGTGTTTTGCCCAAGTGGGCCTACACTGTACAACTTTAGGGTTTATGTGATTGATTATGGTGTGCGTGCGTATTGTTTGACATGCATCATATTAAAAAAAAAAACGGGAACGAAAATGATTTTTAGTATGTTTTGATGTATGAAGTGAGACGTGTGGCGGTGGTACCGCAGATCTCGCTATTGTTCGGGTCGGTGCTTCACCAGTCGCGGATCCTACTCGAGGGGTGGGCCGTCATGCGGCGTGAATGTGTTGATGGTGAGGATATGGGCAGTGGTACCGCGGATCCTACTAGTGTGTGGGCCGGTGCAACACCAGTCGCAGATCATACTCGAGGGGTGGGCCGGCTGGGCTGTCGCGAAACGTGTGTGTGGCAACTGTGGCCCCGTGCTGGGGAGGCTGGGACGGGGGCGACGTGTCAGGGTGTAGAGTGGCACGAGGTGTAATAACCCAGAAATTTCAAATTTTAATTTTTAATTTTCGAAATTTTTAGTTTAATCCCGGTCGGAGTTTTGAGAAATATTTCAACGGGAAACATTTAAATTATAAGGCTCGAGGCCTACTTTTGCGATTGATTTTCGAAATATAAAGTCAGGATGTCGAGAATTTAATGAAATTTCGGACGATTGAAGCACGTGAGGGCAATTTGGTAATTTGTAATTTAAAAAAAAAAAAATTTAATATAACACCCGAATGGCTTCGGTACGAAGCCATTCGGCTGTTACTCCTTGGTGCCGAGAGAGCCGAGAAGGAGACGCGGGAGAGGGGAGAGCTTCGAGCTCCGACGACGGCCGACGACCGGAAGAGAAGATTACGGCAGTCGACGTGGATAAGGGGCTCCGACAAGCCGGGAACGACGTGTAGCTCAGCCATTCCCATGTCGAAGAGCCAAGGTAAACTGCCCTACTCCTTTTCATTTTTTTTTCGGCCAGTAAGTGGGAAGTTCAGTTACTTCCGAACTCTCGCCTGGTTTGAGCTCGGTTCTTGGTGTCAGGAGGCTGGGGTGGGCGCGCTAGGGGCTCGGCATTCCGCCCCTAACCCGACCGAGGACAGGTGGAAATGTCCCCTGTTCCTCCTCTAATTGTGGTGGCCGAAGATGTAGGGTACCTGTGTTCGTGCCTCGGCTTGTTGTGCCATGGTATGGAGGAGTTGCAGCAAGGAAAAAAGGGGGGGGGGGGGGGGCGCCTGGTTTCGAGGAGAAAACCAGGGAGGGTTGTGCTACCATTCGAACTCGAGAAGCTTCGAAATTGTTATGAGTTATGCATATTGGACTGTAATGTGGCTGCTTGGTGAACGAATTTGCGAAGTTGGATCGAAGTTAAATTTTCGGCTATTTTTAGGATAGAAGCAGATTCTGTTTTTGGCCGTTTCGGCCTAGTTTCAATTGATCGTTTCAAATTCTGTCTTTGTGGGTTAAAATAGGTTGTTAGAAGAACGTGTGGCCACTGGAATCGTTCGATTCCGATATCCGACGCAAACGTTATGCGCGTCGGAAGTTTATGTCAGATTTTGGTCCAAGTCAAATTAGTGACCGTTTTTCGTGGAATTTCGAGGTGTGATAGTGGCATGTCTATTTTTTGTGCGAAAAAGCTGAATCGAGTGAGTTTTGGTTGAGGAAAAACAAAGGTTGGAATTTTATAAAAAAAATGACAGAATCGGTTTTTGGCATTTTTCGCCTGTCGACGGCTTATCGTTTTAAAATCCGTCTTGGGATGTTAAACTAGGTTCGTAAGGGGACGTTTGGCCACTTGAATCGTTCGATTCCATTGACAGACGCAAAAGTTATGCGCATCCGAACGTTGGGCTAGTTTTAAGCCAAACCAAACCAATGGACCGTTTTAGTTGAAATTTCATTAGTGTAGTTAGAGAAGGTTATTTTTAGCTAATTGGTGAATGTTGAGATAAATACTGATGAGAAATTGGTTGTGTTTTAGGTTGAAGCTCTATTTTGGCGAAGCTATGCATCGAGCAAGCCTAGGACGCCAGGTAAGTAGTGCATGCGTGTGTTTTGCCCAAGTAGGCCTACACTGTAGAACTTTAGGGTTTATGTGATTGATTGTGGTGTGCGTGCGTATTGTTTGACATGCATCATAATTTTAAAAACGGGAACGAAAATGACTTTTAGCATGTTTTGATGTATGAGGTGAGACGTGTGGCGGTGGTACCGTGGATCCCGCTAGTGTGCGGGCCGGTGCTTCACCAGTCGCGGATCATACTCGAGGGGTGGGCCAGCTGGGCCGTCATGCGGCGTGAATGTGTTGACGGTGAGGATATGGGCAGTGGTACCGCGGATCCTACTAGTGTGTGGGCCGGTGCAACACCAGTCGCGGATCCTACTCGAGGGGTGTGCCGGCTGGGCTGTCGCGAAACATGTGTGTGTGGCAACTGTGGCCCCGTGTTGGGGAGACTGGGACGGGGGCGACGTGTCAGGGTGTAGAGTGGCGCGAGGTACACTCTTACCCTGATGTGGTTGTCGTGTGGTGATGCGTGTGTGTAGCTTTTGGGCCTCGTTGCTGGGGAGTCCGGGACGGTGGCGACGTGTCAGGGTGTACGGTGGCGTGAGGTTCCTCCTTACCCTGGTGCGGCTGCACTACGCGTCACAGATGTGACAACATGAGTGTGAGTGTAGAGACTGCATGTGATAGGATTGCATTGTCGGCTCTTACTTTCATATCGCATTACTTACTGAGCGTTAGGCTTATGTTGTGTGTTCTGTGGTGTAGGCGCTGATGATACTGCTGGTGAGCCTCGAGAGTCTAGTCCAGAGGCGTAGGATGGTTGGCGGCGTGTACCCGAGGCACCGGATGGCGGATTTTGTTAGGGCGACCCGACCCGTGGTGGTGGTAGGTGATAGTGGATTTATCATTTCATGTTGGGTATTTGTGTAGATAGCGGGGTTGTATAGACATTGATCTTTTGAGATTGTATAGAGGGGTTGTACTGTTTTGGGGGACTTTCTTCATTTGTATTTGATGGGTTCTTGTTGTCTTCTTACTCTGATCTGATTATGGTGATTTCTCTGGATGATGGGTAGATAAACATTGTTGGATTATGGTGAATTGTGTGTAGGGTTTAAATTTTGGGATAGTAAGTTTTTAGCCGTTACTCTGCTGAAATTTTGGGAGAGAGGTTGGGAGTCGAGGAGATACGAAATAGGTTGAGGTGTGAACAGTAAATGCTAGAAATGGGTAGATGAGCGTGGAAGTGCGGAGTGATCGCAGGTACGCGGGGCACGCGGCCCTGCGGGTGCACACGGGTCATGCGGCGCCGGGTGAGGGCGTGCGCGCGGACGTGTTGTACAGAGGCAGGGTGCGTGGGGCACGCGGCGCTGTGAGCATGCGCGAGATACAGTGACGTTGGGTTGGCACGTGCGGCACCGCGAGGGTGTATGCGGGGTGTCGGAGTGGGGACGTGAGTGCTTGGGACAGGACTGGGTAGTTCGTGGGATGCGTGGGATTCTTTCCTAGGATTTCAAGTCTTACCGTTTTATCTCAAATTATTTTAAATGGTTTTCTTTCCCGCTGCGTAGTTTTATGTTGAGGACTTCGTGTTTCCTCTTCGGGACGCGAGTTGTTTTTCGAATCGAGTCAAAAAATTTTCATACTCACAAATGTTCTTTTGAAAATGTTTTGAAAACGAAAGGGGTATTGAATTGAGTTAGTTATGTCAAGTGTTAGTGTGTGTGTGGCGTGTAGATGCACTGTAGCGCACCGAGAACGCGAGGTTTCTCGGGGTGTTATACGAGGTACACCCTTACCCTTATGTGGTTGCCGTGTGGTGATGCGTGTGTGTAGCTTGTGGGCCTCGTTGCTGGGGAGTCCGGGACGGTGGCGACGTGTCAGGGTGTAGGGCGGCGTGAGATTCCTCCTTACCCTGGTGCGGCTGCACTACGCGTCACAAATGTGACAACATGAGTATGAGTGTAGAGACTTCATGTGATAGGATTGCATTGTCGGCTTTTACTTTCATATCGCATTACTTACTGAGCGTTAGGCTTATGTTGTGTGTTCTGTGGTGTAGGTGCTGACGATACTGCTGGTGAGCCTCGATAGCCTAGTCCAGAGGCGTAGGATGGTTGGCGGCGTGCACCCGAGGCACCGGATGGTGGATTTTTGTTAGGGCGACCCGACCCGTGGTGGTGGTAGGTGATAGTGGATTTATCATTTCATGTTGGGTATTTGTGTAGATAGCGGGGTTGTATAGACATTGATCTTTTGAGATTGTATAGAGGGGTCGTAGTGTTTTGGGGGACTTTCTTCATTTGTATTTGATGGGTTCTTGTTGTCTTTTTACTCTGATTTGGTTATGGTGATTTCTCTGGATGATGGATAGATAAACATTGTTAGATTATGGTGAATTGTGTGCAGAGTTTAAATTTTGGGATAGTCAGTTTTTAGCCGTTACTCTGCCGAAATTTCGAGAGAGAGGTTGGAAGTCAAGGAGATACGAAATAGGTTGAGGTGTGAACAGTAAATGCCACAAAAAGGTAGATGACCGTGGAAGTGCAGCGTGATCGCAGGTGCGTGGGGCACGCGGTCCTGCGGGTGCACACGGGTCATGCGGCGCCGGGTGAGGGCATGTGCGCGGACGTGCTGTACAGAGGCAGGGTGCGTGGGGCACGCGGCGCTGTGAGCGTGCGCGAGATACAGTGACGTTGGGTTGGCACGTCCGGCACCGCGAGGGTGTACGCGAGGTGTCGGAGTGGGGACATGAGTGCTTAGGACCGAACTGGGTAGTTCGTGGGGTGCGTGGGATTCTTTCCTAGGATTTCAAGTCTTACCGTTTTATCTCAAATTGTTTTAAATGGTTTTCTTTTCCGCTGCGTAGTTTTATGTTGAGGACTTCGTGTTTCCTCTTCCGGACGCGAGTTGTTTTTTTTTTAATCGAGTCGAAAAATTTTTATACTCACAAATGTTCTTTTGAAAATGATTTGAAAACGAAAGGGGTATTGAATTTAGTTAGTTATGTCAAGTGTTAGTGTGTGTGTGTAGTGTGTAGATGCACTGTAGCGCACCGAGAACGCGAGGTTTATCGGGGTGTGACATATTCGATGTCTTGGCTTATCCTTTGAACTCCTCTTTTGATTTTGAATTAGGCTTATCATTCCTCCAATTAGATTCCATGAAGAGTTTGAGGTTTATCTTATCTTAGAGTTCTTCGATTTCAATTGACTCTCAACTTTAATGGACTTGTGCATCAATTCTTCTAAATCATAATGCTGCAAATCCACAATGTCTGTGATTTCTCTATTAAACCTCTAATAAACCATGCCATTGTACTGTCACTGTCCTTATCCAATCTAGTCCTTACAATGGCCACTTCCAACTCTTTGTAATATTCTTCCAAATACTTAATTCAAGGTTTGATTGAGTTCAAGATCATCATACTTAATTCAAAGGTGTTCATAAGTCTTAATTACGCAACGTTGAAGGGTTTATTGTTCTCAATACTCGTTATTCTCATCACTTCATATTAAAACCTGGAAGATCAAATTAATAGTTTTAGTTCTTACCCAAAAATTTATTAGAATTAAGTTCCTCTGCTTAATAACTTTTGTTTATTCAGAAAAGTTTGATTGGTTCAAATCCCTAATACATGATTTAAAGGCATATCTGAGTCTTAAATCATGGTAGTTGTAGAGTCTTGGGTTTTCAATACCTGCTGTTATCATAACTTCATGTTAAAACCTAGAAGATCAAATTGATATTTTTTGTTTTTCCTTTGCTTGATAACTAACATGCCAAGGGGGCCCATTACGAAATCTCAAGCTAAGGCCGTTAATTTACTTAACTTCTTTTTTGATGAGTTTTCTTTTCTTGCAGGAATTGATCAAATTGGAGATGCTATATGGGAGCCCAGCTCGGAGGACATGGATCAACCTTTACACACTCTTAAGTGGGATGTACGGATG
>JAJTVC010001135.1:0-25000 GCA_022433055.1 Begonia peltatifolia | reverse complement strand
TCCCGGTAGTCAATACACATCTGGAGCGTTCTATCTTTCTTTTTCACAAATAGGATTGGTGCGCCCCATGGTGAAAAACTCGGGCGTATGAATCTTTTTTCCAATAACTCTCCTAGCTGCCTTTTCAATTCCTTTAATTCCGGAGGAGCCAACCTATATGGGTTCTTCGATATTGGCTCGGCACCGAGATATGTGTCAATCACAAATTCAACTTCCCAGTCTAGGGGTAATCCGGACAAATCATCCAAGAACACATTAGGGAATTCACGAACTACCTCAATATCCTGTGGGTTCATCTCCATATGAAAGTGAGTATCTAAAATTTTTGCAAGAAAACAAGAATGCACACCCATTATTAACCTCTGAGCCTCGACGGGTGCCATTACGGATAGTCTCCCCCTATTCTTCATAGCCTGCAGCGAATGCTTCGCACCATCTGGGGGTTGGAAATTAACAGTCTCAGCCCTGCAATTGATCATCGCGTAGTGCCAAAATAGCCAATCCATGCCCAATATCCCGTCATAGCCCGCTATCCCCAATACTATCAAATCGGCAGACATACTCCTTGTCCCCACTGATATGACGCTGTCGCATACTACTTGATCGGAGTGTATGCGCTCATCGGATGACAACCTCACTTCATATGTGCACCCGACGGGTTTAGCCCACAAGTTCACCTTTACCACAAAAGCCATAGCAACAAAGGAGTACGACGCTCCTGAATCTATCAATGTAAATTCAGGCCCCGTATCAACTAGTATCGTACCTGAGATAACAGCTGGTCAATCCTCGCTCTTGGGCTCTATCATTCCGAAGATCCTGGGCGTCATCTTGGCCAGACCCTTCTTTGCCTCGGGGCAATCTCTAGATATGTGGCCGGTCTCATTGCAGGTAAAACACCAGTTGACCCTCGGTTTTGTGCAGTTCCAGGAAATGTGACCAGTTTCATTGCAATTGTAACATTTGCTAGCAAATTGTCCACACTCTCTTGGATGGTTCTTCAAGCATTTGGGGCACTGCGGGTACCTATTCTGTATTTGGGGCTTCTTTCCTCCCCTGTGATCATGTACCATGCTACCTGGCCTCTTGGTTTCCGAAGAAGATCCTTCCCTGCTTGACTGAGATGTGATTTCTTTAAAGAATCTTCTAGTGGTCTCTTCTTGGTTTGCACACTTAGCTTCCGCTCCATCTACTGCCAGTGCTTTGGCCACAACTTGTGCATATGGTACTCCTTCAGTTCCAGAAATTGTTACACCCCTATATATTTCTGGTTTCAACTCTTACACAAACTGCAGCACCTTTTCTTCTTCGTTGCTCACCAATTGGCTTGCAAATCTGGACAATGATTTGAACTGTCTGACATATTTGACTACTGGCCTAGTCTGCTTTAATTGTAAAAACTCCAATCTCTTTGTAGCTTGGACCGTCCGATTGTAGTACTTGTCATAAAACATCTCTTTAAATCTCTTTCAGGTCAAGTCCTTGGCAACTGTGGTGGCCTCTACTGTCTCCCACCAACTTTGTGCGTCATTTGAAAGGTGAAACGTTGCACACGTAACCATATTTCCTTCCTCCACATCGGCATACTTGAAAATTTTCTCGATGGTGCTGATCCACCTTTCCGTAGCTGTTCGGTCTGTCATTTGGCCCTCAAATGTCGGAGGCTTCAATTTCTTGAATCTCTCTCCGCTAGATCCCGGTACATGGCTTTTTTGTCCTTGATTCAACAGCATCCCTCAACCAACTCGGTCAGCCGTCTGATCGTAGCCAAGTTGTTATCATCTTCCGACTCTACTGTCTCTCTTGAAACTCTAGGTCGTCCTGGTCGTCTATCCATTTCAGCTAATTCCTGTACGAGGTTAGCATAGTCTAGCCTTAGTCATAATCTAACTAAAATAAACAACTACTTACAGTTGGTGGAGCATGTTGCATGGCGGCCGGCAAATGTTGGGTAATCCTTTGAACAACATGACCATAATGGATTTTATACCATCTCTGTAAGGCCCCGAAAACCTACCCGTTTGCGTTTCGCTACTGCTCTAATACCAACTCCTTACACTCGTACCGTAAAATTTCGTAAAATTGAAATTTTTATTCCCTGACCTAAGATGACAACTTTGGAAAATATTTTTTTTTTGAACAGCTCTGCAGCGGAAATTCGATTAAATTCACTTTGAATAAAATTTTATTTTGTTAAACACGAAACAGAGACTCTCGGTCGACACTTATAAGCATCAATCGACACTTGAGTGTCTCGGATTTCTCATCGGTCGACACATTGTTCCTATCAGATCTTTTCATCGGTCGACACCAGGAACACCGGTCGACACTTCTATGCTCACCGCAGAGAGGGGTCGACACCCATTTCCACAGGTCGACACCTGTTTCCACAGGTCGACACCTTAATCCTCTCTATCCACGCAGGTCGTCCCCCGCGGTCAACACCGCTACCATTTTTACATGGACTGGTCGACACCTGTTTCGGCTCTGCCTGTCACAGGTCGAGCCTCGGGGTCGACACTCACCTTACATTTGCACTGACTGGTCGACACCTATCGACTTCGGTCGACACCTTACACCAGTATTAGTAAAACTGATGTGCCCCAGAGGGCCGTCACTCGATCACAAACCAAGGCACGAACTTTATCAAACCTGTTAACTAACAACTTCAATTCTTTTGCAGGAATTACAGGTGTCGAATGCCTCTTCGCGGATTTGTATTGGGACCCGAGCACAAATGACAAGGATCAACCCTTGTACTTGTTATCGTGGGAGCTAAAGGTGGAAGCACATGAAGAAGAGATTTGTCTCCCTCGGAATTAATTTGTAATTGAATTTTATTCGGCAAACATTCACCTTATGTTTTTGTTGGCAAACATTCACCTTCCTGTAATGTTTTATAATTGCATGCATCCTTAGGCATTAGGATTAGATGTATGTTAAGTTAGATGGTGGTTAGAAGCAACAATTGGGTCGGCGTTTAGCAGCCCACTGATGCAACAAATGAGCCAAAGCTTGAAAAGTGATCTGGTGTGCAAGTGGACCAAGAATGGCCAACCATGTGGCCCATTTCGAAGCCCAAGCTCATTCTAACCTTTAGCCACCCTAAGTCTATAAATACATGACTATTGGTGTGTGTAAAGGTTGTTGAATATATGAGAAATAGCCCTTTTGTGTTCAGCCGAAGTAGTTGAAGCTTGGTGAACCGTAAGGCTCAGTTCAATCAAGAACCGAGAAGGAGTTCATCTCCTTGAGCTTTCAAGCCCGAGGTTGCGTGAATAGCCATCGTTCCACTCGTCTTCCCTCTCTTTTCCAGAGAAGGATACACGAAGAGAGTGGCCAGAAACCGGTCTCGTTTGCTGCCATCTTCCTTCGGAAGATCGTTATGCCGAGAGCCTAAAAGGTTGCTCATCAGACAGCATTCGGTTTTTAGCTTAAATTTTATTTTTCTGTTTCGTTTGTGGATAAAACACGACTCATTCGAGGTGGAATCGTGTCAAAAACGCAACACCAGTTCTTTTAAATACGCACGGCAATATCTCCGTAATCAAATTCACGAAGTAAAACCTATGGTTTGAAAACATAACTTCTCCAAATAAATTTCAAAACAACAACATTCTATTTCATTTACCCACAATACTCTTACTACACCACCTAAAATACTCAAAATCTATATAACGTTGTTCGACTCAAAACACTTACAAAAATCACACCCTTTACCCGCCATGGTTGTGTTGCCCAAACATTTTCCTGCATCGGCACACAACATCTCCCGCCAACTTCGATCTAGGTCTGCCCATCTCCTAGCAACTTATTCGAAAGCTCGTCGTCACCTACACCAATGAACACAAAACGTAAGCCTAATGCTTAGCAAGTATGAGATATGAACTCGAAAACCAATGCATAACTCAACCCCTAACACATGCAGTTGCTACACTCAATCTCGTTTTCTTTTCGTTTCATTATTTTCATCTTCCACTTTCACTTGTGAGTCAGGCCGGCACTCATCCCTTCCACACTCGAGACGGCCAATCCATAACCCACGTAGCGAGGTTAGAGGCTCACATCATGTTCGCACACGGGACGGCCCTACGTAACCTGCTCCTAACAGCGATCATAGAACCCTCTAGTGCTTTCTCACTAGAACGTTAACGACGAGGCGTTCGCAAACAGTGTCATATTACGTATTTTCATCCATGGGAACCCCCTAGTGCTTTCTCACTAGCACGTTAATGACGAGGCATTCACCCATGCGTTGTAAATCTTTTCTTATCTGATTACGTTCCATATGCACAATTTCAAAACATGCTCAAAACTCGTATTTCGTAATTCAAAACCATGATGCATGACAATCACGAATGCATGACTCAAACAGCTAAGCAAACAAGCAATCTTACCATTCCAAGGTGTAGGCCCAAAGGCAATTCACACACGTTCCATCACCTACCTAGCGTTCTCGAAATGTTTTTGTGCTTTGTAACTTGGCGCTCTAACTGGAATACCTATAAAATTATACATCCGTCAAATTCTAACTCATCAAATTCATAATTCCTTAACTTGAAAGTCCTAATTCACATCAAAACCAAAACTCTCCACTAAACCCGAAATCCCGCACAATTTTCGTCCAATTTCAGAAATTTGCAACTTCTTCAATACTCGTCTGAATTGGATGATACAAAATACTACGGGTTCCTAAGTACGTCTAGCTTCCTATGGTCTCATCCACTCCTTATTCGGATGTCCACAACTTAACCGAATGTGGCCGAACGGACACCGTTCCAAAAATTCACATACACAGCCAATAAACCATCCAATCTTCCTCACCAATTCTCGTAATCTACTCCTATTTCTATCATAAGCACCAATACGTGCATGGAATTCAACTCTACGCTCAATTTCTTGCATTACCCTTCTAGGTTTTCACTAATTTGCCCTATATCCTTGCTAAACCTGATTTTGCCACTAATAATACTAATACATTAATTAACTACGCAAAACTAACGAGAACTTACCGTAAATTCGAAGATTCTTGTAAGAAAACTTGATCGCTGTGCAGAGAAGAGGGGACGCCAGCTCGCGGGAGAGAAAAACGAAGGGAGAAGAACTCTGTTTCTTCTTCTCAGCTTTCCCTTTTTTTTCTTTTACCAAATTGCCCTCCACCTTGAACCGTTTCACAAGTCTGTGATTTCATCTGATTCTGATTAGATTATTTAACTTCTCTTTCCGCGATTGGCCTTAAAATAACCCTTCACTTAAGGGCCGAAATTTTTCGTTATTAATTTGGACCAGAACTTCACCGATTACCAATTACAAAATGTGAAATTAGTTTAAACGAAAATTCTGGGTATTACACTAGTTACTCCTTAGTTGGCTCAATCCATTAATTTACTTTTCGAAGCCTCGTTTCTAAAATTCTCGATATGGAATTCTAAATTTATAATGTAAAATTCCCGGGTGTTACAAAACTCCCTTTGATCCTTTTCAGAATGCCCAATAAAATAATAGCTCAATGCTTTATAGTCAAGTTTCTTTCCTTTGGCTCATAAAGTCTTTCCTGAGTCGAACTTCTCCAAATTGAAATATCTCAACTAGACTTTCTGTCATCTAACATTCATAAAGGGTTTTAGCTACTACCTTAGTTAGTACTCTTTTTAATGTGTAAATTGCATTTGTTAGTGCTTTTACTATATCGTTATATGTCGTTTCGTTTCTAGTTACAATATCAATGTTGGGTGCGGCAAACAAGATGCAATGAGAAAAAACTATCACATTTCTTTAAGTATTTATCATATGAATATGAACATTGTTCTTCTAAGCCATCGCATCTATTGTAGGATTTACATTATAATCAGATTTGTTGACTTTATCCTTTTGTTGTTATGATTATCAACCTTAACTTTTAAAAACTTTAAACATGTCTATTAATTTAAAGTTCTCACATATCAAATATACATACATATAACATAAATCTATATTGATAAAATATTGTTGATCATTCCAAAAAATCAAAGGGAAGGGTCAACAAAAATTTGTATATGTCCGTTTTAAGAAGCTTGAATTTCTTTTGGCATCTATATCATTATGTTTGTTGTTTTTCTTAATATAATTGACACAAACCTCATAATAATATATTAAGAATCTTAATTGACACAAGAAAATTTATTCTCTTTTGAGTGGAGTTACCTAATTTCTTATGTCACAATGACGTTGAATTCTCATTCAGATAAACTCGTAATGAGAATTGTATCTTTCCTTATGTATCCACTTGAGTAGCAAAAGTAATACACAAATCCCTTACCCTATTATTTCTTTTGCAGTGGAACACCCACAACTTCCAAATCCTTATTTTGTCTTTACTTTTGTCTTTAGATTGCATTGTCAGATCATACCTCTTATACTGCTTCATTTTTTTCCTATTCTTGCACATAACGAGAAATGAGTTCACTCAGAGTTGATTTCTCCTTTAAGGCAATGCAAATAATCATTACTGTATTTGTACCAAAACTAATTCCACAAGTGAGTTCATAGACAACTCTAACTCCTGTGCCTTTAATTTCAAAGCAATATATGACATTTCCTTAATGTACTCCCTTGTGTTCTATTTATCTTTATACCTTAGTGACACAAGATTAGCTAAACATATAATTATCTGAATTCTTTCATTTTGTTCACAGAACCGTTCTAATTTCATGATGGAATATTTAGTACTCCGATCAAAGTTTATCCAGCTGCATTCTTTATTATCCCAATACTTATGCTATTTGAACCATCCTATATTTTCTGCTTCCTTTGTTATGAAGACTACTTAACGTCGAAAGAATGAAGGTATCATCATTCCTTAGTGCAAGAATCATTATATCTATGCAAATGAGAACAATTCTAATATTTTCTTTCGATTGTATCAATTAAGCATTTAAAGTATTTGCAGTTAACGTAACATTTATTTCATTAAAGAATAATAGTTGACTTACATTCATAATGCATATCATAATTAATTAGTAAATTTAAATAGTGATTGGATCCTATCACAATAGACTGAATATTAATTTTTTTGATAAAAATATCAACTTGTAAGTGATTCTCTCAAATTAGTAATCAAATATTTACAATAAATTCTGTCAAGCCATAAAACTATCTTTGGATCGACTTATTGCCACATGTAAAACTTGAGATTTGTCACATATTTATTATTGCAATAATTTACGTGAATCAACCAAATATTGATCGTTCTTTGGCAATAAAAGTTATTTTTATACCATGATCAAAATGTTAGATAACCAAATAATTTAAATGTACCAAAATTTGAATTTAAAAATGGAAACTTTAAGTTGAAATCAAAACTTTATATTAAAAAAATTGCTTGTGATAACACAAATGTGTACATATGAGTACGATTGCGGGGCAAACCTCGGGTTGTGGGGCAAATCTCAGGAAGTAAGCCGATTGTAGGCAAATCCCGGACTCGAATATAGGCAAATCTCAGGTCGTGGAAGAGGGGGTCGTCACAATCCCACATCGTTTGAGCAGGTATATGGAAATGTAACATATATAAGGAAACCCTCCCAAGGTAGTAAGAACAATTTTGGAGCACAATTGACAACAAATCACATAATAACTCCAAAGTTAAGAGTGCTCCGACTGAGAGCAGTACCAGGTTGGGTGATCGAGTGTAAAGTCATCGCCAAATAAATCCGTGAGGGGTGTTTATTGGGCTACAACCTAATCCCCAAAGCAAACAATATCTTACTGGAAAAATATGTCGCTACAAATGGTATCAGAGCCTGTACCAAACTGAAAATGTGGCTAATGAGCACGTTGGGCTCCCAAGGGAGGGTGATTATGATAACCCGAATGTGTACATATGAGGACAACTACGGGGCAAACCTTGAGTTGCAGGGCAAACCTCAGGACGTAAGCCGAGTGTAGGCAAATCCCAGACTCGAGTATAGGCAAATCGTGGGTCGTGGAAGAGGGGGGTCGTCACAATCTCACATTGTTTGGGGAGGTATATGGAAATGAAACATATGTAAGGAAACCCTCCCAAAATAGTAAAAAGCATTTAGTAGCACAATTGACAACGAATCCCATAAGAATTTCGAATTTAAGAGTGCTCTGGCGAGAGCAGTACCAAGTTGGGCGACTGACTGGAAAGTGCTTGCCAAACAAATTCGTGAGGGGAGGATATTAGGCTATGACCTAATCTCCAAAGCGAACAATATCTTATTGGGAAAAGAAGTCATTACATTGCAACTTTATTCTTGGTGTAAGGCCGCGTAATTCACTCTTTGTACTTTTAACTTTAAATCACTCATTTTTGTTGAAAACGTAAAAGGAATAAGTGTCATGCTTTTAAAGACAGGAACAACTAAGCACTTTCAAATAATTCTAATCTAAAACTTTAATACAAAAGAAACACATAGTCTACATGATCATTAAAAAAACAAATATTTAATATCATTCTTCTTATTAATTTATTGGTCAATCTTGCACTAACAACTATGTAACCCCGCCCCTCAAAGCACCTATTTATTTGTATTTTTCATTCGTTTTCTTCATCAGTCATTTCAATATTTTCTTTAGCTACATCACAAAATTCATTTATGAGCCTAACATTCAGTAAGAGATGCATAAATAAATTGATCATGATATGTGATTTCGTAAAACCATGTGTTTCTTTTCAATTTTCAATTTTTCTTTTTTCATCTAACAGTCCAATCATTGGGGGAAATTTAGTTTGAGCAGAGGAGACGACATCATTTGGTCCACCTTTTACGGGACAACCAACTCGATTCGCGCCCCACAACAACTATTTACGTATACTAGATCAATCTTTCACTCTTTAACATAATCTTAATGAAAATAGTTTCACGAATGCATGAACATACATATAATCGTGTTATCCATGACATAGGAATACAATATCAGTCTATAGTCCCTATAATAGTCCATTCATTACCATGCAAGCATCACATAGTTCTATTATCAATACAATTAATATCAAATTAAAAGTCAATGACATATCCTTGAATGACATATCCTTGAATAACATATCACCAATCATCAAATCCTCGAATAATAATAAACATAACGAGATACCCTAGCACTTTTGGTAACACCTGAAATTTTCCGCTAAAAAACTAATTTTCAGATTTACGTAATTGTAATCGGTGGAGTTTTGGTCGGAATTAGGAGTGCAGAAGTTCTATCATTAAGTATAAGATTATTTTGAGGCTAATGGAGAAGAGAAAATTCTAAAGATCCAATCGAAACGAACCAAATAACCATTCGGTTTTAAGAGTTCACAGCAAAATAGTAATTAGGATTAATTATATTAAATAATATAATTACTAATTATAAAAAAAATAAAAGGAGAAGGAGGCAGAGAAAACCCCCTTCCCCTCGGTGACCCCCTTCCCCTCGGTGAATCCCTCCTCCTCCTCCCGCGTGAAACCTTTTCACGACGCTATTTCTTCTCAAGCGACGATCTTCCTTTATCAATCTTCAATCTACGGTAAGTTTTAGTTAGTTCTTAGTAGATAGTTAGTATTTTAGTTGTTTTAAGTGTTAAAAATGAAGTTAGTGAGAGTATTGGATAGTTTTGATAGAAACTTAAGAGGGAGATACGAGGATTTGAAGTTAGAGTTGATTTTTATCCATACGTTGGCGTTTAAGCTAGGAGTAGGAGTAGATTATGGGATTTCATGGGAAAGATTGAGCGTTTGGATAGCCAAATGCTCGAACTGTGGAACAGTTTTTGTTCAGCCACATTCGGCCAAGCCATAGGTGTTGGATTAGGAATTTGATTAGACCGTTACAAATTAGACGTCCTTAGAAGTCCGTAGCATTTTGAATTGTCCAAATCGAACGAGTATTGGATAAGTTATGCAATTCTGAGTTTGGTTAAAAATTGTGTAGGATTTTAGGTTTAGTTATATTAGTTGTTATAGTGTTGTTTTCACTTAGCTTTTTATGAGTTGGACGAAAAAGAATTAATTGGTGTGTGGTTTTATAGGTTCTTCAGTTAGCGAGCTGTATACGGAGTGCGAAGTTACTAGTACGCTAGGTAAGTAGTGTAGTAGAGCAGTAGGTGTTTTGACTTCTGGCCTACATCACACTTCGTTAGGATGCATGCACGTTTACTTTACGTTATGCTTTAGTGATTATGGAATGAAATAGTAGGATGAAATGTCATGCACGAAATGAGAAGATACGTAAGAAGATAATAAAGATGGCGTTGAGTGGTCTTGTGTTATGGCCAAGTCCCTGCTCGGTCACTAGAATGCACAATAGATCAGTTAGGCCCTCGGATCTCGGCCAAGCCGAGAAATCCTTGAGAAAAACAGTAAAATGAACAAGTAAATCTGATTGGAATGAAACGAAATTTAGTGTGAGAGTAGTGGAGTGAGTGAGGTGTGTGATGGTGGTGGTCGTGGTCCAAGTTGATTAGAAATGACAAAGTTATGCATACAAACCCGCAAGTCGGCCGAAGAGACAATGTGATGTTCTCGGCAATCACAACCTTTCCATGGAAAGGTTCTCAACTTGGGGAACTGGTTTTGGCCACTCTCTTCTTGTTTCCTTCCCTTAAAAGGGAGGAGAGAAAAGTGGAACACAAGCTCGAGCAACAACCTTGAGTTACCAAGCTAGGAGGCTACTCCTAATCGGTTCATGGAACCGAGCACTTACCTTGAAAAGGTGATGGAAAACTCCTTCGGTTTCCTCTAGAGAATATGCCGATGCTCATTAACTTTGCCAACCAAAATACACACACCAATGCTATGCTTATATAGGCCTAGGATGGAGGGATTTAGGGCTGTGCTTTTGGTCTTCAAAACTTGGTGAATTGAAGCTTGTAACCGGCTCCAAAATGATGCAATATGCGGCCGAGATGGTGGCAGCCAAGAGGTGATCAATGGCTTGCTGAATGCCATGTCATGGATCCATGTTTCTTCCACAAAAGGTAAAGGGGACAAACATCTCAAATGGCAGCCCAATGGTGTGGCCAAATCGGGTAAAGTTGGCCACCACTTGCGGCATTCCTCCTTGGCGCCCGCGCGACCGAGAATGGCATGTTTGCATGCCCGAATGATGCTCCCAATTTATGCCAACTCCGAAACCCTTTCCATCATCTATCCTAACCATTCAACCTAATCCTAAATGCCTAAATGCATGCATATAATAATAAGTTTAACAAGAAAGCCAATGTTTGCCCAATAAGTTCAAAATAAAACATTACATAGAATTTGGCTCGGGAAGACAAATTCCCTTAAGAGCATCATGATCTTCAACGGTGGCTTCCCATGCAAGGATGTGTCTCGGTTGCTCCATATTTTGAGTCTCCACTTCCCACTTTAAACTTTCAATTTCTGGCTCCATTGAATCATTACCTGCACAAGAAACAAATGTGTGAAAATGTAGGTTAATTAAAGTGTGTGCTTGGAGTTGAGATCATGTGACGGGCCTATGGGGCACATCATCTTGTCCCCAGAGGTAAACCGCGAGGTGTATCACTCTTTTCTCGTTTTACGTGGTGACCTTGTCCCGAGAGGTGCACCGCAAGGTGTGTCACCTTGATCTGACACGTAAAAAAGAACTCGGTAGTAAGAAGATAAAAAAGATGTAAGAAAGAGACGAAAATGAAAGTAGATACAAAACTGTAGAAACTGCATACGTTAGGATGTGTTTGTTTACAGTGTTATGTTTTTATGCATTACGTACTTAGCATTAGCCTAATAGATCAGTTCTGTGATGTAGGTGATGACGCTATAGCTGGTGAGTACTCAGAGCGTGCCCAAGACTAGGAGGCGATTGGAGGAGTGCGCTCGTGGACGGTCTGACCGGCTGTTGAGGCGTTTTGACCAGGGCAGGGGTATGTGAGGGAGTTTAGTTGATTTGAGTTTAGTCGAAGTTGTTTTTGAATGGTCTTGAGTCGATTGGAGTCATGTGGATGTACAGACAGGTTTCAAATGTTAGTATTCGTTTTTCTATGTAAAGATGATTTTGAGTTGACGGAAAAGTATATTGTTCATTGTTTTATCGTTGAGTCGAATTTCGGTGTTTTCTTTGAAGGATTAAGGTTTTTAAGCATGATTTTAGTGAAGGAAGTGTCGACCTATAGGCGGAGTGGTCAACCGGGTCTAGCAAATGTCGACTAGTCTTCAGAAGGTGTCGACTGCTTAGTGAGAAAATATATACAGAGTGTCGACTTGCACGTAAAAGGGTCGACCAAACTCTGTAGGTGTTGACTGCACGGATTGATCGGTACGAACAGAGAGAAACATAGTGTCGATCGGTGCATGTAAGTGTCAATCGGTAGTATAAAATTGGACAGGAGTGTCGACCTTAAGGATCGACCAACGCAGATAGAGAGAAACGTAGTGTCGACCGGTAGTGTAAAATGGACGTGAGCGTCGACTTCAAAACCTACCCGTTTCTGGTTCGCTACTATTATGATACCAACACCTTACACTCGTATCGTAAAATTTCATAAAATTTAAAACTTTTATTCCTTGGCCTAAAACGACAGTTTCAAAAAATATTGTTGATAGCTCTGCAGTGGAAATTCGATTAAATTCACTTTGGATAAGATTTTATTTTGGTAAACATGAAACAAGAACTCCTGGTCAACACTTTTAAGCAACGGTCGATACTTTGTTGCTCTTGGGTCATTTCATCGATCGACACTGGAAGAACCGGTCGACACTTTTATGCACACCACAGAGAGGGGTCGACATCTGTTCTCACAGGTTGAGACCTTAATCCTCTCTGCCCGTGCAGGTCATCCCCCGCGGTCGACACCACTACCATTTTTACATGGACCGGTCGACACCTGTAACCAGGGGTCGACACCTGCTTCGGCTCTGCCTGTCACAGGTTGAGCCTCGTGGTCGACACTCCCCTTATATTTACACTGACCGGTCGACACCTTACACCAGTATTAGTAAAATCGCACCAGCTCATAAAACAAGACGCAAAGCAATATTTCCCCAACCAAATTCACGAAGTAAAACCTATGAGTTGAAAACATAATTTCTCCAAATAAATTTCAAAATAACAACATTCTACTTAATTTATCCACAATACTCATACTACACCACCTAAATTCTCAAAATCTATATAACATTGTTCGACTCAAAACACTTACAAAAATCACACCCTTTACCCGCCATGGTCGTGACGCCCCAACATTTTCCTGCACTGGCACACGATGTCTCTCGCCAACTCTAACCTAGGCCTACTTGTCACTTAGCAACTAACCCGTGTGCGCGTCGTCACCTACACCAAGGAACACAAAACGTAAACCTAATGCTTAGCAAGTATGGAAACATGAACTCGAAAACTAATGCATAACTCAACCCCTACTCATGCAGTTTCTATGCTCAACTCCGTTTTCTTTTCGTTTCGTTATTTTCATCTTTCACTATCCGGTGTGAGTCAGGCCGGCACCCATCCCCTCCACACCCGGGACGGCCATTCCATAACCCACGGAGCGAGGTTAGAGGCACACATCATGTTCGCACACGGTCGTTGAAGCCTCTAGTGCTCTCAATAGCACGTTAACGACAAGGCATTAGCAAGCCGTGTCGCATTACGTACTTTAATCTATGGGAACCCCCTAGTGCTTTCTCACTAGCACGTTAATGACGAGGCGTTCAACCATGCGTTGCAAATCTTTTCTTATCTGGTTACGTTTCACATACACATTTCAAAACATGCTCAAAACTCGTGTTTCGTAGTTCAAAACCATGATGCATGACAATCACATATGCACGACTCCATAACAGAACAACCAAACAATCTTACCATTCCATGGTGTAGGCCCGAAGGCAAATCACAAGCGGTCCATCACTTACCCGGCATTCTTGAAATTCTTTCGCATTTCGTGACTTGGTGCTTTAACTGGAATACCTATAAAATTATATATCCATCAATTTTAATTCACCGAATTCATAAATCCCTAACTTACAAGTCCTACTTTCCATCAAAATCGAAACTTTCCAAAAATCCCAAAATTTCACACAATTTCCGTCCGACTTCGAAAATTCACAACTTCTCCATTACTCGTCCAAATTGGACGATACCAAACACTACAGGTTCCTAAGGATGCCTAGTTCCCCATGGTCGTATCCACTCCCATTCGGATGTCCACAACTTAACCGAACATGGCCGAACAAACACCGTTCCAAAACTCACGTACACGGCCAATAAATCACCCAATCTTCCTCACCAATTCTCGTAATCTACTTCTATTTCTATCCTAAGCACCATTACACGGACAAAAATCAGCTCTACACTCCATTTCTTGCATTACCCTCCTAGGTTTTCACCAATTTGCCCAATATCCTTGCCAAACCCGATTTTGCCACTAATAACGCTAACACACAAACTAACTATGCAAAACTAACGTGAACTCACCATGATTTGGAAGATTCGTAGAAGAAACTTGATCGCAGCGCAGAGAAAAGTGGATGCCGGCTCGCAGGAGAGGAGAAACAAAGGAGAAGGAGGTTTTGCGTTGGAGATTAATACTGTAAGGTGTTTTTGCTTCTTTCATCTTCTTTTCCCTTTTTTTTATTTTATTAATTTATTTTTTAATAACCAAATTGCCCTCCTCTTTAAACCGTTCTAAAATTTCGTAATTTCGTTTGATTTTGATTAGATTCTTTAACTTCTCCTTCTGCCATTAGCCTTAAAATAACATTTCACTTAGGGACCAAAATTTTCCGTTATTAATTTGGACAAAAACTCCACCGATTATAAATTACAAAATCTGAAACAAGTTTAAACAAAAATTCTAGGTATTACATTAGGGGTCGACCGACGCGGACAAAGAGAAATGTAGTGTCGACCGGTGCATGCAAGTGTCGATCAGTAGTGAAAAAAATTAATAGAAGTGTCGACCGGTGTTTACAGGGATCGACTGAAAATAATTTTTTTATATTTTAGAAAACTTAAAATTTTATTTAAGCTGATTTTTTTTTTCAAATTCTTCCGCTACGATGGTTTTAAACGTTTTCAAAAAGGTAATTTTAAGTTGAGAAACGAAGGTTTCAAATTTTTACTCAAATTTTTCTGAGTGTGTTTGTGGGAGTAGTAGCAGTGAGCGTACTAGAACCGTGAGGGTTTTCGGGTCGCTACAGTTGTGGTATTAGATCCAAATGGTTAAACCGTTCAAACGATTACCCAACAACGCCAATCACCGCACGACGTGCTTCGACAACTGTAAGTGTTTAAGTTTAGTGTTATTTAGTAGATACTTATGAGAATAATTAACCCTTGTCTAGGAAATTAGTCGAGATGTCTAAACGACCAGGACGTCCGATGGTACCAAGAGAGACAACTGACTCGAGGAGCGAGGATGACTCGATGACGATCAAATAGTTGATGGAGTTAGTGAACAGATAGTCTCAGCAATTAGGAATTTTGCTGAATCGAGAGGTTCAAGGAAGTGCAGGTTCTAGCTACAGCCATGATTAGTCAGGTGGCCGATTTCGGAGGTTACGACCACCGACATTTGAGGGGCAATCAGTAGACCCAACAGCTGCAGAGGAGTGGGTCCGTACCATAGAGAGTATGTTTAAGTATGCGAAGGTAGATGAGGAGGACAAGGTCTCGCTAGCCATATTTCATATAGCGAGAGATGCCAGGTTTTGGTGGGAGTCTGTGGAGACCACCATCGATGCAAAACACTTGACATGGGAGAAGTTTAAAGATGCCTTTTATGACAAGTATTTCAACAGTACGGTGCAGGCAGCTAAGAGGATGAAGTTCCTACCATTAAAGCAAACCGATCGGTGACCGGGTACAACCGGTAGTTTGAGTACTTATCCCAGTTTGCCAGTAATTTTGTGAGCTGGAATGAGGATAAGGTGTTTCAATTTGTACAAGGATTAAAGTCGGAGATATATAAAAGAGTAAAAATAGCAGGAACTCAAGAGGTGCCATATTCAAAAGTGGTGACAAAGGCACTAGAGGTGGAGGAAGCCAAAATGAAATGTGTTAGGCAGCGAGAAGCTTCCAGGAGATTTTTCAAGGAAGTTGCTCCACACCAGAGTAGAAGTGCCTCTCAGCAGCAACAACAGAGGGGCACTAAGAGGTTTAGCAAAAGTTCAAGCAGCCAGGGCAGTAGTAAAAGGCCTCAAGTGTTGGTACAGTACCCCAATTACCTTAAGTGCTTGAGTTATCACCCGGGCGAATGTAGACTGAACTCGGTAAAGTGCTACAACTGCAACGAAGTTGACATTTAGCTAGAGATTGCCCGAAGCCTAGGGTGACTAGGTGTTTCAATTGTAACGAGGTAGGTTACATCAGCAAAGATTGCCCAGCTCTGAAGAAGGGTCTGATGCGCACAACACCGAGAGTATTATCCATTATCGAGTCGGGTGATGATGAATAGCCAGCTGTAGTGTCAGGTACCATATTGATAAATTATGTAGCTGCTTATACTTTGATTGACTCTGGTGCAACGCACTCTTTTATTGCAACCGCATTTGCAGTCAGATTAGACGTATGACTTGTATCAACGGACTGTAGTTACGAAGTGATGTTGCCTTCTAGTGGGCGTATGCATTCTAATCAAGTTGTACGAGATGATGTATTGTCGGTGGGAAACAAAAATTTATTAGCCGATCGCATTATTATGGGCATAACTGGATATGATGTGATATTGGGAATGGATTGGCTGTTCAAGCACTACACTACAATTGACTGCAGGATGGGTACAGTGAGTTTTCAACTCCCAGATGGTGAGAGGCACACCTTTCAGACTGCGTGGAATGCCCAGAAGATATTTGTTATGTCGCCTTATAGTGCTCGTTAAGTTTTAATTGGTGAGTCTTTTGGTTTTCTTGCGAGTATTATAGATATGAAAATTCTCAGGGATTCAAGGCCGCAAAATATTTTGATTGTTCAAGACTTCCTTGAAGTTTTTCTAGATGATTTACCCATTTTGCCCCTGGATCGAGAAATAGAGTTTGCTATAAATGTGTATCCAGGAACTGAGCCGGTATCGAAGAATCCTTATAGATTGACACCAACGGAGCTGAAGAAATTAAAAAAGCAATTAGAAAAGTTGGTGGAGAAAGAATTTATACGCCCTAGCTTTTCACTGTGGGCCACGCCAATCCTTTTCGTCAAAAAGAAGGATGGATCGTTACGGATGTGCATCAATTACAGGGAGTTGAATAAGCTGAAGATTAAGAACAAGTACCATTTGCCAAGGATAGATGATCTATTTGATCAACTCTAAGGTACACGAGTGTTTTCAAAAATTGATCTGAGATCGGGTTATTATCAGTTGAAGGTCAGGCCAGAAGATATTCCAAAGATGGCTTTTCGGACAAGATATGGGCATTATGAATTCTTGGTAATATCTTTCGGATGGACAAATGCCCCAACCACTTTCATGGATCTTGATTATCTAGATAAATTCGTTATAGTGTTTATCGATGATATATTGGTATACTCTCATAGTGAGGAGAATCATAAAAAGCACTTCAGGTTGATGTTGGAGACTTTGAAACAACAACTTTATGCAAAGTATTCTAAGTGCGAGTTTTGGCTTGATTAGGATTTAGTTTCTCGGACATGTCATCTCGAGCGATCGCATATCTGTTGATCCAGCAAAGATCCAGACAGTTAAAAAGTGGCCACAGCCAAAAAATGTCACGGACATACAGAGTTTCCTCAGGTTAGCTGGTTATTAAAGGAGATTTATTGAAGGATTTTCGAAGGTTGCAGCGCCTCTCACTCGTCTAACGAGGAAAAATGTGAAGTATCTGTGCTCTGAAGATTGGGAGCAAAGTTTCCAGACATTAAAGCAGAGGTTAACTACCAATTTTGACGCTTCTTGCTGAGGATGGAAAATTTAGTATTTATTGCGATACTTCTAAGGTAGGTCTTGGATGTGTGCTGATAAAGGAAGGGAAGGTGGTCGCATATTCCTCTAGGCAATTGAAGACTTACCAGCAGAACTACCCAACACACGACCTGGAGTTAGCAGCGGTAGTTTTTGCGCTGAAAATTTGGAGGCATTATCTGCATGGACAGCCGTGCGAGATATATTTAGACCACAAAAGTCTAAAATATATTTTCACTCAGAAGAAATTAAATATGAGGCAGTGGCGGTGGTTAGAGTTTGTGAAGTACTATGACTTCAAAATTAAATACCACCTCAGCAAGGTTGATGTAGTGACCGATGCTTTGAGCAGAGTGACGGCATCCACTTTAGCTGTGACTTCAGGCATGCCATTAGCTTTGGATGCGGAGTTTCGAAAATTCAACTTAGAGGTGGTGTCGAACGTATCAGCCATGTTGTCGGCTTTATCTCTACAGCTTACTAATTTGGAGAAGATTAAGCAGACCCAGAAGGATGACGCTGAATGCGAAGAAATTAAATCCAGCATGGCTTCCAATGACAGGTTGGAGTTCAGTTATTCTGACGACGAGATTTTTAAGTTTCGAAGTAGGTGGTTCGTTCCAAGTAATGAAGAACTACAAAGAGAAATACTGGCTGAAGCCCACTATTCGAGGTTTTCTTTGCATCCAGAGAGTACCAAGATGTATAGGGACCTTAAAGAACATTACGAGTGGTCTAATATGAAGAGGATTATAGCAAAGTACGTTGAGACATGCTAGATTTTCCAGCAGATTAAGACTGAGCATCAAAGGCCAACAGGGAAATTACAGCTATTACCTAGTCTTGAGTGGAAATGGGAGCAAATATCGATGGACTTTGTTGTCAGATTGCCTCGGACAACAAAAGGCTATGATGGTATATGGGTGATCATGGATCAGTTAACCAAATCAAGTCATTTTCTGAAACTGAAGATGACATACTCTTGGGACCAATTCGCCGAACTATATGTACAAGAGATCGTACCGTTGCATGGAGTTCCAACTTCGATTGTATCAGATAGTGACCCTAGATTTAAATTGAAGTTTTGGAAGAGTCTGCACAACGCCATGGGTACGCTGCTCAATTTTAGTACGACATTTCATTCTCAGACGGATGGTCAATCTGAAAAGACCATTCAGACACTGGAGGATATACTTCGAGCTTGTGTACTGGAATTCCAGAGTTCATGGAGCAGATATCTACCATTGATGGAGTTTTTTTTATAATAACAGCTTTTAGGCTACGATAGTTATGGCTCTGTACGATGCTCTGTATGGGAGAAAATGCAGGTCTCTGTTATATTGGGACGAAGTCAGCGAAGCACGGTTGATTGGTCCAGATATTCTGCAACAAATTGCAGAGAAGATTGCATTTATTAGACAACGGATCTTAACAGCTCAAAGCCGACAGAAGAGTTATGCAGATCGTTGGAGGAAAGAGCTACAATTTGAAGTAAATGACGAAGTCTTCCTGAAGATCTTTCCATTCAAAAGAGTTGTAAGATTCAGAAATAGGGGCAAGTTAAATCCTAGGTACATTAGGTCGTTTCTTATTACAAATAGAATAAGGAATACAGCTTACCAGCTATAACTACCACCCTCAATGGATGGGATTCACAATGTATTCCACGTGTCCATGTTGAGGAAGTGTATATGAGATCCCTCTCAGAGATTCAACCCACTTTGACGTATGAAGAGAAGCCAGTGGAGATTCTTGATTATGCAGTGAAGATTTTACGCAACAAAGAGATTCCACTGGTGAAGGACAGAGAAAAATGTAGTGTCGACCGATGCATATAAGTGTCGACCGGTAGCATAAAATTACACTACAGTGTTGACCTCAAGGATCGACCGACGCGGATAGAGAGAAACGTAGTATCGACCGGTGCACGCAAGCGTCGACTGGTAGTGTAAAATAGACGTGAGTGTCGACATCAGGGATCGACCGACGCTGACAGAGAGAAATGTAGTGTCGACTGCTGCATATAAGTGTCGACCGGTGCATATAAGTGTCGACCAGTAGTCAAAAAATTAATGGAAGTGTCGACCGGTGTTTATCGGGGTCGACTAAAAATGATTTTTTTTTTTATGTTTTAGAAAATTGAAACTTTATTTAAGCTGATTTTTTTTTCAAAGTCTTTTGCTGCGATGGTTTTAAACGTTTTCAAAAAGATCATTTTAAGTCAAAAAATGAAGGTTTTAAATTTTACTAGAATTTTTTCGAGCGTGTTTGTGGGAGTAGTAGCAATGAGCGTACCGGAACCGTGAGAGTTTTTGGGTCGCTACACTTTGTGATGTAGGTCGAAATGCCAAATACATGCAAACATCACTTACCTCGAAGCTTTCACACTATAATGGCCATTTACGATTTATGAAACTTCACTTTTAATCAACCAAAAAATGAAGATTCTCGTGTATTAGTATACGATGGAAGACTATACTAAAAATCCTGATCGATATCTTCTTACTTTTATTACCATTAGTGATCGTTGTTTACTTAATTTTGATGTAAAATAGAATTACCTTCAGAGCTGGAGAGAGGCTAGGTAGTGGCTTGAAGCTGTAGGATGAAATAATACATTTTAGGGTTAGGTTTATTGTATAAATACACTTTCTTCCGGCACTGGTCGACCACTCACTTATGTCTGGTCGACCATTAGTTTATTTGAAACAGACGAATGTTGTCTCTTTCTTTTGATCACTTCTTAGAAATAGCACGACATTAGCAAAAAAAAGCATTATTGAACAAATATAGATATATCTGCTTTGGGGGCAGAAAAACATCAATTAATTAGAGCCAAATATGACATTTTGATCAACTAATTGGAGCCCTCTAACTTTTGGAACCAAACTTGTGTTGACTACATAGGTTTCTACAAAGCCTCATAGGATGGGTAGTGGTGCATTAAAGGTGTATAATGTCAATTTGTTCGATTGGTCTGCGACTTAAGTAAGATGAATCCAACCCACCTCATTATGATAATTCAATGGCTCTCACAAGTCAGGTCATTTAGTTTTTATTTTACCAGATTGTTTAAAATATCTTGTTATTACAGGTATTAGAGGAAAGATGAGGTTGGTGAACTTAAAGTTGAGCTGGAGTTAGTTACAATTACAGCTTTAGTTTACGGTTATATAGTAAATTGTATATAAAAAGAATAGTCGTTGTAATTTGAGTTAGATTCATGAGAAGAATTCTCATTTTCATTTTTTGTATTTTTTGTTTCTTGATTTTTAATATTAGCTTTGCTCGTTTAATAAATGGGTCTCCTTAACTAAAATCATATGGTGGGCTATGATTCTTTGATTTTGGCTTTCCTTAATTCTTTGATCTCTTTCCACATCTGTAGTGAGCATCAATAAAAGTAAGCATTTGGTGCATGTAGACTGCCTTTATGATATCACCATGCAAAAAATATTATTAACATCGAGCTCTAATTTGCCATCCAAGTGATACAACCAAATCCAAAGTTACGCAAATGGTTATTGATTTGACGATGAGATTATGGGTCTAGTTGTAATCAATCTCTTCAAATTTATTACATCTTTTAGCCCGAAGGCTTGCCTTGTACTTTAATTTGAAAATTAATTTCCAGCCGAAGTTTCTTCCATGTCAATGAAGGACCAACTAAAGTTCAAGTATTATGTGTGTAAGAGTATTTATCTCCTCAAGCATTGCCTTTCTCCACTAAATATGTTTTGCAACTTGAAGAAAAGTTGTAGGTGTGAGACTTTAACAATTGTGGTTATAATAACTGTTGGTCCCATCTTAAAACCTTCCTTATAAATGAAGGTGGAAATGTCTAACCTTCATCATCAATGAAGAATGTGTCATTGCCTCACCTTCCTCGTAAATGAGGAAGGTCAAAAGATGTCTTGAAATTCTTTATAAGGAAAGAAAAGAAGGAGAAATTCTTTTGAAGATGGAGAATTTATTTTGGAGGGAGAAAAAATAAAAAGTGTGAGAGAAAAATATTTGTGGTGTTTTTGTGCACATTGAGAGTTCTAAGAGTGGTGATTTCACTTAGTGAATATTTTATAGAATATTCGATATCTAGAAAAATATTGTAAATCTTATTTTTCATAGTAAGATCTTTATGGACTCGGTCCTCCTAATTTTTTTCCGATTTGAGTTTCCGTGTAAAATTCTCGGTGTTCATTATTTCTCTTACTTCTTGGCTGTTATAATCTTACGACGTAGAAAAATATTTTTGGTATTTTTTAGATCGCATCTGTTATCGTTTATCGTACTGCTTGGTTAATGGTGTAATTGTACTATGTAAATAAGTGTTGTCTAGGAGATTGAAATTTAAATGAGTCATTTGTGACCCTCCAACCTTTCTTGGAAATATACCTGGAAAGATAACACTGTTTAAAGAGATTGTCAAAAGCATTCTTTCCTGAGAATTATTATGGTCAGTATTTTTCACGTTTTATAGTGGTGATATTATTATTATCGTTCTCGCCAATTTTCTTATTTTTTCCCAACAAGTGGTATCAGAGCCTCGTTACTATGGCGAGAAAGATTGAAATAAAAAACTTCAACGGAAACAATTTCTGTGTGAAAATTAAAAATGAAGGGGCTATTGGGGAGAGATGCTTGTGTTATGGCCATCAGCAACAGGTCTACGAACATTGAAGAC
Source organism: Begonia peltatifolia (assembly GCA_022433055.1). Taxonomy (NCBI): domain Eukaryota; kingdom Viridiplantae; phylum Streptophyta; class Magnoliopsida; order Cucurbitales; family Begoniaceae; genus Begonia; species Begonia peltatifolia. Next base: position 2,462 of record JAJTVC010001135.1, on the reverse strand, counting down.
AAGAAATATAACAAAGCAGATGAGGATGCAATGACAATTTTACATCTTACTCTAGTAGATGAAATTTTATCAAGTATCTCAGAAATAATAATTGCCAGACAGATTTGGGATACGTTGACAAAATTATATGAGAAATAATTCTGGTATAATAAAATTTTCTTAAAAAGAAAATTATATACCTTTCGGATGTCAGAATCGACAACTGTGGCAGACCAGCTCAATACTCTCAACACATTATTTTATCAACTTACAGCAATGGAGCACAAAATCGATGAAAATGAAAGAGCTGAACTTTTACTTCAAAGTTTAGCAGATTCATATGATCACCTCATTGTAAATCTGCTCAATGATACTGCAAGAACAATATTGATGTTCAATGATATTGCAGTCATAGTTTTTGATGAAGAAAGTAGGGAGAAAAACAAGTAGCAGTTTTCTGAGGAGGCTTTATCAGTAAGCAGAGGGAGATCGAACAAACGTGGGGCCTCTAGAGCTAGCACGTCAAGAAGATCTAAATCGAGAAGTAAAAAAGACATTAAGTGCTATCATTGTGGCAAGATGAACCACATGAAAAAGGATTGCAGGAAGTTGAAGAAAGAACAAGACACAGAAGATGAAGAAAACAAAGAGTACGACTGCAACTGCTTTTAAGGGTGAAGATGTTATCGTATGCGAAGATGCTATCAACCTCATGATAAATGAATCATGTTGGGTGTGTGACTCTAGAGCATCTTATAATGTTACTTCAAAAGTGGAGTGGAGTATTTTTCATCTTACACCAGCAGTGATTTTGGCATTGTTAAAATAGGAAACAATCACGTTTCTAGAATAATTAAAAAAGGAAACATTTGTATTCAGACCAATACATAATGTGAGTTGGTGCTTAAAGATGTTCAACATATTCTAGATATTAGATTGAATCTACTATCGGTTGGTCCTCTTAATGAGGCTGGTTTCAAGAGCAAATTTGCTGGCAGAAAATGGGAGCTCGGCAAAGGTTCGCTAATCATAGCGAAATAGATCAAGGAGTCTAGTTTTTATGTGACTCAAGTGACTGTGAATGAAAAATCAGTAAATGCTGTACAAGATAACTCGTCCCACAAACGGCTTGGTCATATGAGTGAAAAAGGACTCTGATTGCTTGGCAAAAAAGATGGTTTTATAGAATTGAACCTTTGCCAAGTTGTGTTCATTGTTTGGTGGAAAAACAACACAGAGTTTTCTTTCAGAGATATTCTTCATCAAGAAAGCCAGACGTGTTTAAAGCTATTTACTTAGATGTCTTTGGTCCCATGTCAACAAAAATGTTAGGAGGTGCCCAATACATGGTCACATTTATTGATGATCACTCAATGAAGGTTTGAGATTATGCACTCAAGACCAAGTGTTTAACGTTTTCGAACAGTTTCATGTTTTCACATAGCGAGAAACTGAAAAGAAGTTAAAATGCATTCACACTAACAATGGTGGTGAATATATGAGATCATTTGACGAATATTGCAAGATGCACGAAATCAAGCATGAAAGAGCTGTTCCAAAGACTCCGTAACAAAATGGCGTTGCAGAAAGAATGAACAGAACTATCGTGCAGAAGATAATGTGTATGTTAGCACATTCATAACTCCCCAAAACATTTTGGGGAGAAGCAATGAATATTGCAGTAAATATCATCAACTTGTCTCCATCAACACCTTTGAGTGGAGAAGTACCAAACATACTATGGACAAGAAATGACGTCTGTTAGAAACATCTAAAGGTGCTTGGATGCAGAGCATTCGTCCATATTCCTAAAGATAAGAGGTCCAAGGTAGACAGCAAAGCTAAGGAATGCATATTTCTCGGATACGAAAGTGATGCATCCGGATATAGGCTTTGGGATCCAATTGATAAGAAGATTGTCAGAAGCCGAGATGTTGTCTTTTTTGAAGATCAGACCATTGAAGACAAGAAGAAAGATGTCACTGATGAGTATATAGTGGGAGTTGGTCTGGAGAAATCAACTTTTGATGGGAGAGATGCTGGAGAATTAAATGATCAAGTAGGCAATGATGTTGACAAAAAAAAATAGAGATTTCTCCTGAATCTGTTGTAGAACCAGAGTTAAGGAGGTCAATAAGAGATTCTCGACCATCAAGAAAATACTCTGCGAACGAGTATATGATGATCACTGATGGTGATGAACCTGAGTGTTATAAGGAAGCTATGCAGCATCACAAAAGAAGAATTGGTTGGATACGATGCAAGAAGAGATGAAATCATTGCATGAGAACTATATTTATGAGTTGGTTCAACTTCCAAAGGGGAGAAAGACACTCAAGAGAAAAATGGGTATACAGACTCAAGGACAAAAATTCACAACCAAAGTATAAGGCACAACCAGTTGTAAAAGACTATAGTCAGAAGAAGGAATTTGACTTTGAGGAAAATTTTTTACCTGTTACGAAAATATCATCCATACGAGT